>NW_019060042.1:192383-210949 GCF_000696155.1 Zootermopsis nevadensis
CTGGGGCCCCCCCAGCTTCCTGTCCAATGGGTACCGGAGTCCTTTCCCAGGGGTAAAGCACGGCTGGGCCGTGATGCTGACCACTCACCCACATCTGGTGCTGAGGTCAAGAAAGAGTAGGAGCTATACCTCCGCTCCTCCCAAGTGCCTGCATAGGCGTGTAGCAGGACGCTTTACCAAACAACAGAATTAGCAAAGGATTCCTTGTCCTTTTACAAAGACCTTCATATGACACTGGTGAGCTTAACTGAAATTACACACATGGAACTTGTTGTACTCGTACCTTTCCAACATGTACTGTCAAAAACATACAGATACAGAAATGGGATTGAACATCATGATCAAGTGGTTGGTGCTCCCACTTCATATTTGAGAGATCCCAGGTTCAAATCTCAGCCCTGAGACCAGCTCTCTTCAGCAAGGTTTTCTATTATTTTCCTCAATCCCTTAAGGGAAATGCTGGGATAGTACCTCAAATTAGGCCTGACTGCTTCCTTCCACATACTTTCCAATTCATTACTCACTACTATCCCCTCATTTGATGCTATACAGTTTGAATGACTGAACACAGTGTTATTAACTACAAATAAATACACATCTCACATAACACACAAAACTTAGTATAGTAGAAGAAACAAGTACTGAATAATTTTTATTTTATCATTAAATTGAAGTTTTGAAAATGAAAGGATAGTCTGACATATCGGAACAATCACTCCTACATCTAGGGTATGTTTTATTTTAGATTTACTTTTATTTTATATTATTTTTATTTATATCTTACTGCTACTTTCTAACTATAATTTATATATTTTGCATTTTATTCTCTAAATTCTTTTATAAATTCTTTCAAATTCTTTAGTGTTTCTTTCAATCTTCTACTTACAGACCGATATGTACATCTGATAAAATTTAAGAAAAGACAACACCTCGCCCAAAATTGAAAAACAAATGGCATGAAACATCACCAAATGGAATCATATTTGAGTTTTAAGTTCGTAAATATTTTACACCTGATAAAAACTGAAACATGTTGTGTAAAGGATGTTCCAAAATGTAAATCGATCAATTGATATGGAACATCAATGCTATTTTATTATCTTAATTATAAGAAATTTTAAATATTGTGATAAGACGGATTAAAATAAATAATCTTACATAATCTTATTAACTACAAATAAATACACAACTTACATAACACACAAAATTTAGTGTAATAGAAGAAACAAGTACTGAATAATTTTTATTTTATCATTAAATTTAATTTTTAAAAATGAAGGGATACGACATCACACATTTATTCTAATATTATCCTCCATGGTGTCACATTATAAGTCTTGCGAAATACCAAATAGTCTGTGTGGCAATGACAGTGGAGGGCATAAAAGAAGAGACAAAAAATATTACATAATTGGAATTTACCTAACAATTTTTTTTCCTTTTCTGTGCCAAGTAGTTTCTTGTCGTCCCGGTTTTTGAGTTTTCCTGGAGCTTCGGCTGTTGGTAAAGAAGAATGGAATACCAACAGCTTTCCAGCACATTTTGAGGCCTGCGTAAAAATTGCACCACATAAAATTACTACCAAGTTTGCACAAGATTAATAAGAAACTAGATTACACTGTTAAAGCTGTCCATGGTTTTCCAACTCAATTACACCTAAAAATTACTGAACTACACTTGCATACATGGCTTTGATTAATTATATCTTAAAAAGTATATTACAATGCTCACAAATATGGAGGCAAAAACAATTTGATAAAACAACTTTCTTTATTTTTACATGCCACAGCTGCTCATATCATCACCTTATTTCCATACCTGAATTTGATGGCTGCCAAAGTACACATCTTTTATTTTAACAATCATCAAACCATTACATGAAATATGCTTTTTGTAAAACCTTCCTTTCTTTTCCACAACTTAAATTAAAATTCCACTGACACACTTTTTACTTACAAATAAGTACTTTAATTAAAAATTAACTAGCTCCATGGAACTGATAGTTACTCAACTAATCAAGAAATTACCAATATTTTATAGAATATCACAACTGAAAGATCCTTCTAACATGCACGAATTCAAATAACAACAACAAATAAATTCCTTTATTAAAAAGGTACGAGGTGCGATCGGAAAGTTTCAAGACTGCGCGTATAAAAACCCGTACACTTATCTCAGGTATTAAATTCATCCATCACCCTCGAAGCAGTTCCCCTGGGAGTGAACACAACGATCCCAGCGCCGCTGCCAAGCCTGGAAGCATCCCTGGAAATCTTTCTTTGTCAGCCTGTCAAGCACCATCTGCGATTCTGCCTGAATCTCTTCTATCGTCTCAAATCTCCTTCCCTTTACCTGAATTTTCTTCTTTGGGAAGAGGAAGAAGTCACACGGAGCTTAGAAAGGAAGCTGGGGTCGGTTCTTGCAAGATCTTTCAGCTCCTGACAAACGAGAAGTCAAGGCGATTCTGCTTCTGGTCCTCAGACAGGAACCTTGGCACAAACTTGGCTGCGATGCGTCGCATGTGGAGTTCTTCCTTTAGAATCAGCTGACAGGTCCCATAGCCTATCCCAACAATGTCGCACAAGTCGTACAAGTGATGGTACGACGTCGATCTTCGTAACAGTTTCGGGCGTTGTGCTCGAAGATGGTCGTCCAGAACGCTCGTCATCATCGACAGAGGTTCGGCCGGCCATTTTTAAAACGTGAATGCCACACAAAAGTTTGTGCACGACCCATTGCGGACTCCCCAAATGCTTGCTTTAGCATTTCACAGGTTTCCGTAGCCGTTTTGGCGAGTCTTTGGCAAAATTTGATGCACACGCCATTCCGAAAGCGCAGGAGGGTCGGTGTAATGCACTACCAAAACGCCCGTAACTAAGAAACAAATGCTAATTCGATGATGCCGGCTGGCACACCGATTCATCGCCCGCTATTGACACAGTCTGGAAACTTTCCGATCGCACCTCGTATATGAACTTTGATAATTCTTTTCTTACAAAAAGCTCGATTTCTTCTAATAGTTATACTAATGTCAGAAACCTGTATTGTAAGGCCTCTAAAATTATTAAATACTGGTAAACTGAGCAGTGTGTATTAAGCACCTGTCAGTACTATACCTGGAGAGCTCTAAGACCAGTCTGGATTGCTGGTGCCAGTACTGTTTCTGTCTCAGTGGTGTCATCATATAAGGTGAATATATATTTCATCAGGTTCTTAATCGCTGCCTCAGATTCTGCGGCATCACATAGGAAAACCTCCGGCATAGACACAGAATTCTTCTCTACATCACCCCACATCACCATTGGGCAAGGAAAAGAAGTCTGAAAAAAAAGTGAATTTAAAATGTTTTCATTGAAAATGTTGTACAACATAACCATAATGAAAGACTGAGAAAAAACTGCAATAAATATTAAAAATATATATTAAAATTAGCCGTCAATCACAATATAATATGATTAAAAGATTAAAATATCATTTTACGTTCCCTATCGAGTACTCGATTTACATAATTTACATAATACTGATACGATATTACTTCTTGGGTAAGTTCACATGATTAATTTCAACTATTTATTTTGTTTTCTATATTCAATTTTCATTAATAGTTTGAAACCTTTACTTCACAGTCCATATACAAAACATTGACATCACTACGAAATACGAAATACAAACATATTAGTGACCTGTGATACTACAACGAATGAAGAAACAATATAAATATTTAAATCACAATATGACGCATCTACAATATCTTGCAATAAATATGCTGAATATATCTAGTTAAAGCAAGTAATAGTGTTGCTGGATGTACCAAATTCATGAAAAAATACAGAAATGAGAGAAAAATATGTCTTAAAGCAGTAAGTAATATTTCCAATATAAGTGAATACTAACACATAACAATACTAAGTACACGATGCTATTAAAAATTTGATAACACAATGAAACCTCGATGTATCGTTTTTGGAGGGGGTGGGAAATAAAAACGATGAATATGGGAAAACGATAGATGCGGGAAAGCATTAGAAAACATTAAAATAGTGCATTTTTCTCTTTTGCATACATAAAACAATACACATAAAACCTGTTTCAAAGTTACTTCTTTTTGCCAAAAAAAGTCTTTAATGTTTAACTTTACGTTTTAGGCGAAACAGAGCCCTTTCCATGTTCAAAACGTTTTCCTCATCACCTTCAACAATATTGTACTCGTAAAAGAACGAATTCACTTTTTCCTCAATATAGCATGTGCTTCGGCAAAACTCGGCACAGCTTCGGGCTCGTATTCGTCGTCTTCCCCCTCCACCCCGTTTCCGTGCCGTGGTGTCGGCCGTACATGTGGGAAGTTCGCTGTGCGTCCTTCCATATTAATTTATCTCTAAAGCGATCGTTTTAAATTCTAAAAACATTGCGTAAATTTCATTATAATTTCTCAGAAACGATCATTGCGGGAAAATTGTGGACCAGACTAAGATTTTTGAACGATTGATGCGATAAAACGATAGAAGCGGGAAAATGTGACATTATTTTATATGGGACGTATCAGGGACCTAACAAAACAGACGATGCATCCGCGAAAACGATAGTTCGGGGAACGATACATAGAGGTTTCACTGTACTGACACAAGCAAAATGGAATAAAACGTAAAAGTTACATAAATTACAATGTGAAATCCCCATATAATATATCTCAATTTAACATCCAATTTCAATAGTACCAGAGCATTAACGCTGCAGTAAACTGAAGATTCATAAGGTGGAGGAGATTTCTAGCGGAAGCCAAGACCCGATCTGGGTTGTAGTGCACGTGATGAATGATCACTTTAACCCTATAGAGTCCAGTTGAAATTACAGGGCACATACAACCTGCTTCAACATTCAATGCCTCTGCATTCTGTACACAAGAGCATATTTATGGGTTTCATATGATTCTCAGAACAAACAGTAAACCGAAGGTTCATTACCTCGTTTACAAGAGCCCACCACTAGTCCCGACACTGAGCCAGATAAGTACAATACACACTCCAACCATATTTCCCCAATATCAAGTTTAATATTATCCTTCCATCTATACCTATATCTTCCAAGTGGTTTCTTCTCTTCAGGCCTTCCGATCAAAATTTACACATTCAACAACAGACACTAGCGCACGAAATACATACAGTGGGAATACCATATTTATATTAAAATATATTAAAAATTTTGCCGTCAATCACAAATATAATAATGTTAAAAGATTAAAACATCATTTAACGTTCCCCATCGAGTACTCGCTTACAATAGGAACTTACACGATATATTATATTAATATATTTTAATACTTATGAATCACAATATGACGCATTTACAATACCATATTTATAGTATGATCACTATATATACCAAGTGTAAAGTCAATAAACAATGGATTTGATCTTCCAATATAATTTCATAATCTCAAGACAACCTAGCGGAGACCACGGATACAGCAGTTGAAAATTAGAGAACAGAACAGACTGAGTGAGATTTCATTTCTCATTATGGAAAGTAGGATGTTGCGCCATAGTCTGGTAAAAGTTTACTTATGTTCCAGAGGAGTTTGCTGCCTCTATCATGGCAGGAATCACCCTGACGACAGAGGCAGAAAGCACCTCTGAAACACTAGTAACTTCTACCAGACTACAATAAGCAACAACCCAGAAGATAGCCATCTTCAGAACGGACAAAAGACTAAAAAAATTGGAAAAGTTGAGGGAGGAGCGGAAATTAGCTCTGCAGAATAACACGCAAGACTGGAAATGTCCAATGACAACAAATTTTAACATAAAGAGTATGTCAATAAACTAATCTTGCAACTAATGAAATTTTTACAGATTACATCCCTTACCTTAAAACTGTACAAAAACACTTCCTTACTATAGGTTATAAAACCGACCCTCATATTAGATGTTTCAGCTCCTTCATCCTTGGGTAATAATTTCAAAATTTCCTTTATTTGGTTATGAAGAAGATGAACCAGTCCAGATATGATGTTATTATAAGACACATCAATCAAAAAGATGAGTGCTGGAGGTTTTGGCAATGTCTTGTTCTGAAACAAGACAAAAAAGTCTCTGACGCCACACTGTTTTTATATGAATGTCAGTCCCCTGATCAGACCTGACCAGCCGAGGACACACGACACATCAAACTCCTGAAATAATGAACAAATAACATAATACGCCACATAATATGCAAAAGAATCAGAAGATAAAAGGAACATCCACAACTACAACCTACAATCTACAAATACCGAAAAGCGTGCATAAAAAATATTGAATAGTTTTAAAAATAAAACCTGAAGATGATGCTGAGACATCGAAACATGTTGTAATATATAGCGCAAATTGTAACATCGAGGAAACGATGAATAGCGCGAAATATTTATATCAATTTTAATTTTTAACATCAATATTAATATAGTTTGTGTATAGACTTGAAGAATAAATATATGTATGAATAAAATTTTAACACGGCAGCCGTCTTAAAATAGAAGTCTGATATGATATTTGGTCGATTCAATATGAGTTTTTTGTAGGTTGTACTACTAGATATTCGAAAAATATGAAGGTTATGTAGAGGTCATACTTCGTGCCATGGCGGCAGTTCAGCGTTTGGTAGTAAGAAGAAGGCTTATTACTGTGACTAGTTATGTACACCTTTGAGCGGCGACAGGTCATAAGCATAGCTACCAATTCCGTGTGATTACTGATCTGTATGTTAACTGTAACACATATAACGACGGTACGATACTTTGCGGTTATAACGACAAATGTTACGTCACCAGAACCTACACAGAAATAAATAAATAAATTAAGAATTTGTTAATTAATTGTTCCTGCTAACACACCTTACTTATACTGAGGTGTCTTTGATTAAGTACTGAATAGATTTTAATTTCTTACAATTGTTGTTTAGTGCAACGTAACAAAATATTATTTTGAGTAACTGCCTAGATCCTTGTCATCGTGTAGAAATCAGCTGTCAGAATTAAACCCCTGAAGCCAAAGATCGTTTAAATAATATTAAAAGGAGTTTAACTCTATCTAAAAAGACACAACACGTATCCATTACAAAGATCAATTGGTTAATGTTATTTAAAGAATACTCGCTATTTAGAGTATCACACAAAATACATTTTGTTGTGAAAAATTCTAAGAGTCTCACTATAGAGCTTCGTTTTGATCATTTGCTCGACAGTAACTTTTGATTTCATGTGGTTTCTGTTTTGAAACAAATGCCTGGCAATTTGCGTGCAACTGATGTACCGAGCCAACGCGTTGCCTCCTGAAAATTTTTCTTCTAAGCTTAAGTTAAATGCTTGTCATGAAGATTCCTAGGAGAACAGAGATATAGCTTTATGCAATAGATTCTTAACCTTGGCACTAGTTGGGAGTTGAGGGTTAGCATCACATTTCACCTACCACTGATGTTAATAACGCAGTCAAAAAACAAAAATCAGTTTATTCTAAAAATTAGACTTTAAATTAGATATTTATGCATCTAACCTAAAAACACTAGAATTTTCAGAAACATCAACTATGTGATACAACATAAAACCATTTCTTAAGGAAAGTGTGACTTAGCACTGAAGGCCAACAGTCAACTTACCCTACAGTAATCTTTTGTGGCAACAAATTCATATGCTCCCTGGTTCAACTCTGGTCTCTGAAACTGATCCACCCGCAGACCTGTGTCATCTAATTGCTGGAAGTACTCTTGAGGCACTGTCAAGAATTATAAAAACAATAACTTTCATTCAAATTCTTTCAGTATCACACTGCATGAGATCTTATTTCATTTGTTCCTTGTTTATTTCATCTGATATCCAACCAATTTCAGATTTCTGATGGCTGACTCTGTATTCTTCAGTGTCATATTGCTAAGCAGTTTGCCAAATCATAATAAATCCTTAATACTCATGTTTCACAGCAAAAACCAATTATAATTATATTTGTAGTTGTAATTAAATCAAACTGATGTATCAATTACAATTTTGGTGCCAATTTTGCAAAATCTTTCAGCAAAAAGATAAGAAAGTATAAAGTCTGATATTGAATACAAAATTAAAATTTTGTACAATAAAAGGGTCATACTCTATTAATATTTTTTTATGTAAGTTAAATTAATATTACTAAAAATATAATTTTCCTTACGCATTGTCTCATCCATTTATTACATCTGTATACAACAAGACCCTTACCTTCTGTAGTGGCTTTGCAGAACGGACAGCGGAAACGTTTCCCTCCATCAATGAACTGCATAAATGGACACATAAAGGCTTTGCATCTGATGCACCTAACAGGTCCAATTTTTCCCATGTCTATAACGGGTGGCAAAACGTCCTCATCTGAAGTTCGAGCTAAAGGACTCACTACAAGACAAAATGGCACAGCAACCTGTAAAACCAAAGAAAGAAAATTCTAAAAACAGTAAGCACATCATAAAATACATTACCATTGTTTTATTCTCTAGAAATCATGGATTCAGTACCTGACTGTGTTTCCATCTTCGGTTTGTATGTTCCTTATCTCCTCTAAGCAAATATAAGAACAGTTTAAACATAATTAGGACTGGATAATATCAACCCTTCCTATGAGTTTCTATATTAAGAAAAATATTTGTGTGGCAGACTTACTTCCTTCATCATATTAATCCTACTCGGAATACTGTGCATTGAGCTACGAATGTATCTGGGGCTGGCATTGCTTCCATCTCGGGTACTGAAGTGTGTAGTGACCCCCTCCTCATTCATATCAAAAATTAAATCCCCATTGTGCTCGTCATCTTTCGTCACCTGAAATTAAAAGATCAAGAATGCAATGTTATTAGCTTCCTAATACAATTCAAAAGCACAGGTCATAGAAAGCAAACTGTGTAATGTTGCTTCTCTTACAGGACATTTCAGCTCTCCTGAAAACATCGTATATATTTCCTTTTATGTTTACAGACATTTATATCTTACTATATAAAACGTGATAGTGGAAGCACGGTTCCGGAAAATTAGACGTAAATACGTCTATACGGAAAGGAAGATTATATATTGGCTTTATTCTAAATATTTCCTTTATACCCGCTTTACAATTGAGTAAAGTTTGATTAAGACTTTGCTTATTTAACTTGAATAGGTTACGCTTAAGATGGGTCTGTGGTAGCTGAATGTAATGTAAAGTAATGTATTTTAATGTAATGTAACGTTTCCTAGGTAACAACAATGCTAAGTAAACAGATGACGTTTCCTAGGTAACATAACAATGAAGTTACACTTTTTCGTAACACATTTTTGCCGAATGACCCTTCCTCATAGACGTATTTACGTCAAAAGTCACAACAATAATGGCAGTGGTTCAGATGCTCTGAAAAATACTGTAATATAATCAATGATTATACAGTTGGTTATTTGTTTAAACACAAGTTAGATTTATTTCACACATTATACGAGGGGTGTATACAAATGAATTAGACTGGAACTACGATTTCGACGCGGCAAGTGGAAGCAGTCAGCTGCCTTGGTGTAATCCAAGTGTTGACCTTGACGGTCATGTGGCCGAGAGATGGCGCTACAGCGTCTTGGGAAGGGCCGCGGGCAGCGCCATTTAGTCCCACAGGACAGTAACCAGTCTGACAAGCGATGGAGAGCGACTACCATGGGCAGAGATGGACCGCATGGTTCTTATGGAATATTCACAGGCGTTTAGTGGCTGTGTGTAGTGCTGGTACTCCTGCACGTCCAACTGTGTTCAATTGGGTTACAGGCTTCACTCAGCACAGTCTGCTGAGAAACAGATGGGAACAGTATTCTGGGATGAAAGGGGCACCAAGTGACTATGCCCTCTTACGTGAGATGAAAAATCCCCCGCGTGGTCACCGATTCCCCGATAGTGACGCCTTACATGATGGTGTCAGGGAGTGGGTACGAGACACCCCCAAACAATGGTTTCGTGAGGCAAAAAGGAAATTGCCAGAGAGATGGCAACGGTGCGTCAACCTCCAGGGAGAATAAGTGTAACCTGGGAGCCACCACCATCGAGGATCACATAATTCAGCTTAGTCTAAATCATTTGTATACGCCCCTCGTAACTAAGTAATTCAGATAGCAAATATTAGATATGCAATAGAGATTTTAATCAGTTTGTTGATCAGTGTAAGGTAAGTATAATTATCTTATAAGAAGGCTCTAGTTACTTACAGGACTTGGCAAATTTTCAGGAACAAAAAGTCTTGCAGGTTGTGACTGCATGAATGGATGTGGTGGTTGCTGCGGACCCATGTGCTGATGAGGTGATCTGTAACTGGCAGCAGGACCCTGTGGCCCCATGGGTGGCTGCTGCATTTTAGGTGGGACCCCAGCATTTGGATGGTACATGTCCTATAGAAAAAATAATGCATTCTTGATAAAGGAGAATGTAGTAACAAAGAACACTAAATGAGCAGGAAATTAACAGATGTAAAATCAGAAATTACCCTGTAAATCTGAGAAACCTGCGACAAACTTTAACCTTGAGAAAAATTTTATTAATTCAATTGTGGAAAATGCCATATATAGTTTTACATGAGTCCTGCATCAGTGCACAATCACCACTTAGTAAAATAAAAAACACATTATGACAACACTGATTTTCTTAAATTTATGGAATTTTAACTGAAGCTGGACATCACGTACCCCTGAAGATCTACCTATGTTTAGATATACTGCAATATTCACTAGATTAAAAAGTTGTCAGTGGAACCATGGTTCCGGATAATTTGACGTAAATACGTCATACCTGCTTTACAATTGAGTAAAGTTTGATTAAGACATTGCTTATTTAACTTGAATTAGTTACTGTGAATGAAATGTAATGTAATGTAAGGTAAGGTAATGTAAAGTAATGTAATGTAAGGTAAGGTAAGGTAACCATTGTTGTTTATTTGTTGATAAACAGGTGATGTTTCCAAGGTAACATAACAATGAAGTTACATTTTTGCCGAATGACACTGACCCTAAAATATAGACGTATTTACGTCAAAACTGTTTCTGACAAACCCTACACGTAACTAATACTTCTGGGCTCATACGACATCTTGTTCCAATCATAAAGACAATCAAGCTAGTGGTAAAATATCCAATTAATTCCATACAGCAGATTCCTTCTTGAGAAGCTGACAATTTCTCAGTTGGAAATTCAAGGTTACTCATTTACTATGATTACAACAGCCCACCACTGGATACCAGTCTGCACCATCCAATCAAGGCCACAGCATTACAACTAATTTCTTTAATACCTATTTTAATATTCCACACCGTAAAACTACGTTTTCCAAAAGGACTCTTCCCTTCGAGTATTACAATTAAAATCTTATACGCACTAATTGGCTCTCCCATGCATGCTACATCCCTGTCATACTTCATCCTCCAAGACTTGCTGAAGAATAGAAATTATGAAGCTAGTTACTACATAACTTTTCTGTCTTCTGGTTACTTCCATTCTCCTATGTCCAAAAATTCTCTCCAGCACCCTCAATGTTTTTATCATGGAGTGGGAGATCAAGTTACATACTCATATAAAGCAAATATCTCTGATGTCACAATAGTATCAATTATCTCATCATAAAGACAGCTAATAACAGCATTCATGAATGACAGGTATGTTACCCGTTCCTCTCTGATGTACAAAATAACATTAATGATGTGTTTCACACTGTTTTCACGTTTTAACTTGCTTAAATTTAACTAGCCTCCTTATTTCCACCCAGTAAATATGGTTGTGTATTCCTGATTTGTACAACACAGTTATGAGGCACATTGATAACTATGCAAATTTTGCACTGAAAAATTTCATGTTTCTTAGAGTGACATTTTTAAATGATTCATAATGGATCCAATATGAGATCCTTTCACAATTTCCATGTCTGGAAGTAATCGGTAAGTATCATACAAAGTGATTTAAGTTAGACATTTCATTTTTTATTGAACAAAAGAGGAAAGAATCATCTTCCACTGCCAGTAACAGCCTGTAAACGTTCCCTTCACTCACCTACACAAATTCTCTTTCGCAAAAGAATGTATACATAAGCCCTAATAAAAGTATTTCTTTGCTCATCATAAATAGACAATTTTTATACTTTTTAAAATTAATACAGAATACATACTGAAACAGTTATTTAAACAGCTAGTTCACTAACGATAAGTTTTCTTGTCTTAGTGCATATCCTCAAGTATACAAGAAGCAACAAATCTGGGGATTCTGATTTGCCCATTTCCGATCAGTTATGGCCCCTGTATTTCATTCTAGGACTCGAACAGAACAAAGAACTGAACATAAATTCTCTCTTGCACATAAAACAATCACTTACCAGAGATGGATATGACTTCCCTGTTGGTGGACCTGGTTGAGTGAGAGGTGGTACAGTTCCTGACTGAGGCATACCTCCAAATGGAGGCAGCATACCTCTATGTTGGGTAGGGATACCTCCAGATTGGGGTGGCACCCCTGTTGGAGGCACACTCCTGTGTGCTACAGGTATGTTTCCACCCTGAACAGGTATGTGAGCTGGTGGAGGACCCATAGAGCCATTCATATACTGAGATGGTGGCAAGGACCCATGCTGTTGCTGTCCAGGGGGCTGAAAAGGTTGATCTGGAGATGATGTGGGAGGTGCAGGACCTCCATTGATACCTTGTGGAAAGCTGCCTGGAGGATGATAAAAGTTTGCTGGTGGGGAAACTAGAGGCTCACTACCAAAGCCAGGCTTTGTTGGAGGTCCACTAGAATAATTCTGAAAAAATAAATTCTCAAATTCTGTATATGAAGTTGTCATAAGAACTAATAAAATAATATGCTACTTTTTCAAAGATGTATACTAAAAAATGTGTACAATACAAAGCAAAATGATTCATGAGGCGACGATAATTAAACAACCAATACGCATGGAAATACAACATACGGTACCATATGCAATAAAACTAATGTTTTTATTTGAATGCATCTTGCCTGAGGGCCAAGTTAAAATCCATTGTATTTGGACACATAGTTCATAAATCCACTCCTGATATCATCAGAGATTCTTGCAATCCTAACCGAGGGTTTTCATGGTTTTCCTCAGTCCCTCTAGGCAAATTCCAAAATAGTAACCTTAAATTAGACCACAACCACTTCCTTCCCGATATTTTGAAGTTCATTATTCATTATCGTCCTATCATTTGACATATATTGTCTGAGCTACTCACAATGCCATTAAATCACAAATAAATAACTATGAGAAAGCATATGCAATATTAAGAATAACTCCATATAAAGCCCCATTATTATTCAGTGTTCTGTCTTACGACAGGTCCATTGCTCTGCCCAAACAGAGCTCTCCAGTTTTCCCTATTCTCAGCTTCTCGTTTTAATTCCTGGAACTTCATCTTCTTTCCTTGTTTCAGATCGTCGGTTAGCTGTATCAGTCTTCTTCCCAGTCCTCGCTTTCCTTCAACCTGGCCTTCGATGATATCACTCAGTAACCCATTCCTTCTCATAATATGTCCCAGCCAGTTAGCTTTCCTTCGTGTAATCGCCTGCAGAATGTTTCTTTGCTCGTTGACTCTCCTCAATACTTCTTCGTTGGTCACTCGATCCGTCCACCTGATCTTCTCTATTCTTCTCCAACACCACATTTCAAAACTCTCCAGGTATTTCTGTTCCTTCTTCCTGAGTGTCCAAGTCTCTGCTCCATACGTAACACTTCACTAGTTTCTTCTTCATCTCCAAGCCCAACTTGCTAGTGAGAAGTATCCTCTTCTTGACGAAAGCTGCCTTGTCCAAGGAAAGCCCCATATGACAGACATTTGTTCTCATTCTCAATTACCTCCCAAAATCACATGGCTGTATCTGCAATTCCATGACTGAATTATAAGCACACTTATTGTTGTACGACTATTAACAGTTTGTTCTCTACAAGAAAATTTTAAGAACAAATTGCAAAGAAATTCACTGAAACATCCAGTAACGAGGTAAAACAGAAAAAAGGGAGAGAATGGTACATCAGTTTAATTAAAAATTGGCAATCGGTGAAAAAGGAAAATAGAGAAACAAGAAATTGATACAAACATAACAAACATACAAGTATTCCTTTTGGAAAAATCATCAATTCTCAGTTCCTTAGATACAGTGGCCTGTGTCTCATGCAAGTGTTTATGAAGTCTCCCCAAAGACCTTCACCTATATGGTTAGTAGCAAAGAACTTGGAATGGGATTCTAGAGGTCATTCAAACAACATGGTTATTTCAGTTAACACTGTAAATCTCTATAAATTCCATGATTGGCCATACATTTAATTCCTTCATTATGTTTTAATTCCTTTTACAGTCAAACAAAATCACTATGTCATTTTACTCATGAATTTTATTTCTGTTGCTGTGATTTCACTTTAATCTCAGTTTCAAACAGTATAAGCTTCCTTCCATAAGGGCCATGGGTCATATTAAGTCTTGTAAACTATCAGCTTGCATGCTTTTGAGCACAATTGGTTTTGAACACTGCTATAAATCAGAATGTTTTTAGAAAGGTATTTTCACTTACACATGTAATATATTATATTTAAAACAATTAACTTACTCAATAACTTTGTTATAGGCACAATATTTGCTGTAAATGGGGGTCTTTCCCTCAAAAAGCCATTATTTTAGTCTTTACAGTAGAATCTTAATGTTAAAATCATATGCAATGGAATAACTTACAGAAATCTGAACAGGTGGTCGTGACTGTCCACTTAAATGCATCCCTGATAACTGAGTTGATAACTGACTTGGAGCTAATGTTGCTGGTGGCCGCATTATTGGTGGTTGTTGTGGTGCAGTAGGTTGAGAACCTGGTCCTTCATAACAAGAAAGCAAATTCTGATTCGCATGCACCAAACGTACATTCACAATAACAAAACACTGTAACATAGCAAAGTGAAATTACTGTAACGTAAGCTGTAAGATTTTCAGGAAAGTAAAAAATGAGGACTGTGGTCTTGGTTATAACACAATGTAGCCTTGCACATTACAAAGATACACCGTTATGTAGTCTTGTAGGTTGCTACATACATTTCAGAAGAACATATCACCTCCATCTTCAGAATATAAAAATAATTTCTGCATGAAAATGAATGTTGTATGTTCATTTTAAATGTTTTCAACCACCTAAAAATCTGCATCCAAAATATCAAAATCAACATACTACAAAATGGGACATATAGGGGAGAAAGGAAATGTAATGCAAAAGTGGTGACTAAAGTACAGGACCAACCTTCTGGAAAGTTTTCCAGCTTCCATTCAATGCCCTCTTATGGAAAATTAGCTCTTCATTCATGCAGTGTTTTTAAAAATTCATCTACAATGTAAATAACTGTATAAAACTCTGCTATTATTTTTATTTAGTGTTCTGTCTGACGACAGGTCCATATGAACAGGATCCTTCCATCCTTTTCTCGGACTGGGACCTGTTCATATACGTTCTTGGCAGATGATCCAGAAGGGGTTTGCCATTGCCTTCTTCTGTGTGTGAAGGGAGTAATTGTTGGGATGCCACGGAAGAAAACTCCGCGTTGCCTAGACCACGGCCTTGCCCAACACAAGTTATAAATCCGCCCTTTTATGTAATGGACACAAACTTTTTTGGGGTGAGGGCAATCAAGAGGATATTTCAGTTCACACACTCATGTTTTTCTACAACTGAGGTGCTCTTATTATTTTGACATTTTCAAGGTGCCTGCAGTCAACTGTTCTTGGGGTGGAAATCTGCAAGACTTGAAGAAGCATCTCACAAATTCGCACAAAGAATGGACATACGAATACAAGGGAAAATTTATGACTGGCTTGGTAGACATCAAGCCTGCTCGAAGGTACTGCTACATCATATTCGCTTACGGTGAAATATTCTATCGATATTTCTCAGTAAAGAACGGTACTCTCTATGGAGTACTGCAATATATAGGCCCAAGGGAAAATTCAGCAAAATATCGATACAAGATGATTTTCGATAACAAAGACGATATGGGAAGTATATCGATATGCCATGTGACTCAAAGTTTTGTGGACAGTATGGACGATATTCGAGAAACTGGCAAATGTCTTAAATTGCATTTTGATGTTGTCAAGAATTTTGTGAACATGAAAAATAACTTAAAGTTTCAGATGGAAATATCCAAAAATGAACTGAATTAAAATGTAATTGCATGTTCAGTGTATCAAAACTGGATGCAGTGAACAATAGTGAATGTATGATAATAGATGTGTATCTATTATAGTAAACAATGAAAATATTGAGAAATTAAGGATGCATTATCGTCATATTTTATTTGCTTTCCAAACATTCCGAGTGACATACATTACATACCACTCTAAAGCTGTGTCGCCGTCTTTAGGTACACATCAAACGTGTCTGCTCTGTACGGCCCGTTATTCAACACTTCAGGCTGAATGGTAATTATATGTACCACCTGCTTTAACGTTCAATAACTTTGTTTTACCCACATATTTCATTCATGTGGTTCTTATGATTCTCAGTGTAAACAGCGATTATTCCATTATCAACATTAACCAGTTGATCTTTGTAATGGTGATGAGTTGTTTACTTTGCGGTACGGACCGAATTTTCAAAAGTTATTTAGATGAGCTTCGGATTAAAGTCCAAGAAGTTTGGTGTGTACGCCTAATAGCATACAGTTTAGGAATATTTTGCCGTTAATGTGCTCCCAGAGGCCAAAAGCATAATCGGTAATGATGCTATATTGTAAAATGCTCTATTTTATAAGTGCTGGTACCATTAGGCAGCTTTGGGAACTAATGTAAGAAACAGAAACTTTGATAAAACAGGATACAGTCTACAATAAATAATGTGTCACAACAAACGTATTGGCCTACTTATTGTAAGAACTGAAACACACATTAAAAATATGTTACCATTAGGGGATGGGGTGACTTGTGGAGCTGGTACCATATTCTGAGGTCCTGGAGGGCCAGGTGGGTAAATGCCCCCAGATGCTGGTGGAGCTCCATATTGCTGCTGCGGTCGCTCTGGTAGATGTTGTGGATTCATGTTTAATCCACAGAGAATTCTGTAACCATGGTTTTCCATCTTCAAATACCACTACATAAACTACATTCAAGAACATACTCCACTCTAGAGAAAAGTTTTGCCTCCTTCTTAATCGAAAACTAATCACCACATTTAACCTCTTTTTGAGATGTTGACATTGTACAGTTATTTAAAGTTCTGATACTGAACATTAGATGACATTTGTTGAAACAGTCATATTTCCTATACAAAACTGCTAGTGCAGTTTTTTCAAACTTGTAAATAATACTCACATAAATTATTATAAATGATACTGTAAACAAACAGCAGTCAATGGAATAAAAATTGACAGTGGAACCACGGTTACAGAAGTCAGAGTACTATAATGTTAAGCACAGAAGACAGTCACTTTAAACTTGCTTCATGAAAAATGTGGTCTGTCTGTTGCTCTTAGATGTAAACATTTCAAACTTTCTTGTTCACAATAATTAGCATTTGTATAAATGAGGAAAGTAGAGGATGTAGTTGATTTTGATTACATAATTTCACAGTTTAAAATATGTGAGGATGTATCTGACACAGACTACACGCTCATGGAAACAATTGAGCAATGAAGAACGGATGAACAATCTATTGGCACTGACTACTAAATAAACATTTCATTGAAAATTTGAAGAAATTCACTGGCAATGATGTTCTGGAGAGCAGATCATGGTACCATTACAAAAATAAGAATTACTTTTCAGGTTAGCTATGAAGTTTGGTTTGCATTAACATTCATAATAAATCAGTACAATGATCCAACTAAAAAGTAAGTAACCAAAATATACCTTCAATTCTAAAAAAAAATAGAGCTATCAATTTATCAAAAAAGTGATAACTCTACAAAATTCTTATGTGTCATTCTCATTTGTGATGATTATAAAAAAGATTGAAACTCTTTTTAAAATTCTTAGTTACTGAATATTAGTTATTACTCAAGCCATCACTCTCATGTGTGTGCATGTTATTTAAACCTATCAAATAATTAGCCTACTTACAAAATTAAAATATCTTGCTCAACTAAAAATATGTAAAAACCTTCTACCAGCAGTAAAGTTTCACATGGATAAGATACCCACCTGTAAGACTTAAATTTGTCAGAATAATAAAACAAAATAGTTTCATGTATGGAAAATTGCAATATGAAAACTATAACACATACTTACTATAGTAAACACAGTCATTTTGATGGAAAATTATAAGAGGATAAGGAAATACAGCAGAGGAGTTCCAAACAAATATAAAACCCCCTTCTCAAAATGACACTTTGGCACTCACAAACTTAAGAAATTCTAAAACTGTTACTGTGTCAGATCTTGCTATGGGATTCAAAACACAAACTAATTCTGACTGTAAGACAAATCTGCATACCTATGGGAGGGCCTGCCAGCCTATTCGTCATGTTTGATCCACTAGAGTCAGGGCGATGTGAGCTTGCCATGGGGCCTCCAGTCATCATTCCAGGACCAGCAGGCATAGGTCCAA
>NW_019060043.1:0-14671 GCF_000696155.1 Zootermopsis nevadensis
AGCACGTCACTTCATGCATGGAATTGTGTACAGACCCGTAGCAAATTCCAGACAGAAACTGAAGACGAATCTTGTACCACAGATAGGTAAATTAAACCCAATGAGTTGTGCAAAACTGCAAGGGTCATGCACTTTTGAGTACGGCGTTGTCAAAATCACACCAACAAGTGGGAACTCTACTCAAGGAGACCTGTAACAAATCTTAGTCACAGTTACAGACACCAAGAAGTGGGAACTCTACTCAAGGAGCCCTGTAACAAATCTTAGTCACAGTTACATCAATAAGGGCGACTTTTCCATCCACGCAACCCAGAGGTGTGACCGTAGATAAACACAGTGTTTGTGTTTTCATTAACAGGTTACTCATATTACCATCCAATTTATGGAAAAGATATATATTACACGTCGAAATTCATAAATGTTATCAGTTTATTATTTGAACAGAGAAGTGCTTTATTGAAAGTGTAAACAATGAATGAGAGGCGAGACCTTACACAAAATTTAACACAATGGAGGGTTTCTAAGCCCCTTCAGATTTTAGTAAGTGCATTTTAAAATGCATTCCTACACATATTAATCCTTAACGGCTTACCGTACAGTGATTGTATAACGTGGAGCTCTGTCCGTCCGTTCGCATGTTTCAGTTTCGAAACTACCATCTACTGTACCCCGCGTCCGCTCGATTTCTAATAAATTAGGCGTATATATATGCGAGCCAGCGGAAGGGGTCATCTGTAAAGAAACGTATGTTTTGAAAGTCGCCCCCTAAAGGCACATCGGCCAGTTATTGTTTAATAAAATCCTACTCAGACGCACACGAAACTTTGTTATACATTCGTCCTGAAGAAGGTTAATATAGGGTCATGTAGTTCTTTTAATTAAATTACGAACATTCACAATTCATTATCGTCAGTGTACCATTGTCTTCATAAGCGTAATGATTAACCGTGTGAAGGAGGTTAATTAATATAATTGAGTACAATAAAGCACGTTTGGGGATGCGTTTTTTTGTTAAGAACGTTTGCTCCTTCCTTGCACAGAGTAACTGAACATAAATGAATAACATCACAGCTATTTATTACTGAACTTGGGCTTTCGAGTGGTTGGTACACCTGCTTTTTATTCCACACGTTCAGAGTTCAAATCTCGGCCCGGACACCAGCTACAGTGACTGAGCCTCTTTTTCTTTCCTTTCAGTTCATGTAAATGTCAGGATGGTACCTCAAGTTAGGTCATGACAGTCTCCTTCTTTATTCTATCTAATTCATTAATCATCCTATTATTTTGCGCTATACAGCATATATTACGAAATATTGAAAGTATTGTTAAATAAACCGAAAATAGCAGAGTCGTGAATTATTTAATTAATTATCGTAGTAATTTATTTGCTTGTAGTTCATTTAACGACGCTTTCTGTCTTATAAGCCTGGAACTTCATTGCGAAATGAGGACAATGGGACGGAGAAGGAGTTACGAAGTTAATAAAACAAACTGCTCTGAGTCGGGTCATAAGAAAAATGGAAACAAGCCGTCTTGGGCCATTTTGCGCTGCATCAATGGGACAGCGAAATGCATGTTCCGATCTAAGCGGGGGCGACGGGGTGAAGAAGGCACACAGAGCCTGCATTCCTCCACGCCGACAGCTGCTTACAGCTTACAAGTCTGCCTGCCTGTCTCTTTGAATCCTACGTCGAACCAAGGAATCACAGTCGGACATAAGATAATATCCACACTCATGTCAACGGTGCGCGCGCACGTCGGAAAACACCACGATGCACTTATAACCTCATTTTTCTTCCGCCATCATTTCTTGACTGCACCCAGAAGTTCCATTATCGTGATAATGGCTGTCTTCTGGGTTGTAGTCTGGTGGAATTTTACCAACATTTCAGAGGTCCTTGCTGCCTCCACCATCAGGACGCATTTATCTTCATCCTACTTTCATTATAGTGTTCACACAGCCCACTACTGGCTCACATCCTGAAGTAGTCGCATCCTAATTCTTCCCTTGAAGACTAATTTTAATATTATCCTTCATGTTCTAAGTTCCTTTCAGGTTTCTGGCAAAGATTCTGTAAATATTTTTCATCTGTCCCATGAGTGCTACGTGCCTTGCCTATATCACCGAACTTTTAATTTGTTCGATGATGTTAACAAAATTTTGTTAAACTCATATTCACAAACGAGGTGATAAAATAAGTCTGTACACTTTAGTATGCAGAATACATTTTACTAGGTTTTTTATTAAAGAGTTCCACAACCTCGCGATGGTACAGACGGACTCTCGGGACATCCCATACATTGTTTGGAGCAGGACACGTCATATGAGTGGTGAATAATGCGCTTGAAAGGTACGTTCTTGCTATGCGGGGGTGGGGTGGGCCCCATTCGGGGTCGGGTCATGCAGTGGCGTGAGAATGGGGCGTAGGCGCACAACACGCCACGGGCTGGCTGCAGCCACTGGTCACATATCAAATGTTTCCCTGGAAAAAGAAAAAAAGAACCCTCTCGCCTTCGTTACACGTTCAATTAAAACAGAAACGTATTCCACTACACGTCCGAACAAGAGATCAACAAAAGATCCATCCATCCCTGATATTCCTAGCGCGGATGAAAAGTGCGATCTATGGTAAGTGATTTATTTGAACGTTTTCATGTGGTTTACAACCCACTCATCGAAAACAATTTTATTACACGGCCCTATAAACGTGACCAAATCCACGCTACAAAGATTTTCATGACAAACTTAATAGTCGCTCATCTGGTCAATTTCCCATGTTTCATGGAACCCGACGGTTTACCTATCCTGAGCTATGTGGATCAAGTCCACATTTGTACACAATACTTTTTTAAGATCCACTTTAATATTATCATCTGCTAATAGTTGTTTCAAGCGATATATTCCCTTCAGTTCTTTTTAACAAACTGTGTCTGCATTGCTCAACATTATCATTCAGATCGCATCCCGACCCCTAGCTCTTCTTCCTCATGAGGATTTCAGTTCCCATGGCCGTAGAGATGAGGATGGTGACGTTCTGGGTCAGACTCGTCAGTAGATGCCAACGTTTTAGCCCTGAAGATGGAGACAGAAAGTTTCTCCGAAACACTGACAACTACCGACACGTCTACACGGCGCCAAAACCCATCATCTTCTTCCCCCGTGTCCCAATAGTTTTTGATGAAGTGTACAAATTGTCATAAATGCAGTCGTATGTCTTTAGAGTCGCGTTAGGATCAAATTTGTTTTAAAACAGTCCATGCGCTGTGACAAAGCTGGAGCAATGTCGGTGGCCGGAAGCACCTTTCTTGATGGCAAGGTAGAACTGTCTGCACTACATTTTTTCTTTTTAAAACTATTTTCATCATTACTCACTCGTTTTATTTAGTATGTTGTATCAACTACCAACGTTAAAAGATCCTGGATATCAATTGTGAATAGGCAGGAATTCTGAAGGAATCATCAGCCTATTTTAAGCCACGATGACAGCAATTTTGTGAGAAAGGAAACGACAAAAGTCCCGTGAAAATGGCAGATATTTGAAAACGAAACACAGGTTGTTGATCGAAAAATCTAAACTCTCGCAAATAACAGAAGAGTTTATTTCCTCGGGATACAGGGGTGGGGGTGTGAGGATAACCCAGTACCGACGCTAAGAACGCGTGGAGCTACACCTACACTCCCCGATGAGTCTGCATGGCGTTGTGCTTTCTTCAACACCGAAGATAACTGTAAAAAATTCAGGTTTCAGGTTCTCATGGCAACGAACATGAAGATGACTGTCTTCTGGGGGTGAAAGACCGCGTGGAAACTGGCCGACGTTTCAGAGGCTCTTACTAGCTCCATTATCAGGGCGACGACTGAGGCGCAACGTCCCAGACGACAGTCAAAGTGGATTTTTATCAACTTTACTTACTCTGCGTGTTTCGCAAAACGCGCGTCTAGAAGCTTGTTTTCTCACTTCACGGTTAGTGACCTCCAATCCTGCTCATTCAACGTTGTTTTAATTCGTAATTCCAAAGTTAAAATTTCAAGGTCACTGAGTCACATTAATTTCAACAGGTACCGGCTTCGGTTGGCTGATGCTCGGGTTGCATGTATGGACCTCTTAAATCACCGCCAACACTGCAAGATACATGGCTTTTTAAAGTGGAGGAAATACGAAACAAAATTTCGACTCTTTAATACCCCACTTCACGCTGTAATGGTATAAAGGGTTTATCGGTGTTGCATGAAGAAGTGAAAAAGATACCGACCTATAGGGAGGTTCAAAACATTAATATCGACGCGCAATATTATATTTCCTATAAGTTAGGATTAAGTAGAAAATCAAATTATTGACGATGATCCTGTCGAAAGACTTTAATGACCTGTGTAGTTAGCAAGGCGTCATTGAATACGCAAACGCGAACACGTTTTGAGAATATTTAATGCATATTAATCGTACAGACATTCGACAGAATAAAAAAAAATATTTAGAATTATTAAATGTCAGTAATTATTTATTTATTCATTTGTCTTTCTACGCCATTGTTCCGTCATTCATTCTGCCCTTATTCTTCTTTTTCTATCCCCAAAAAATAATAAAGCTATCTCGCTACGCGCCATGTAGGCGCTTGGGGGGAGAGATGGTATACCTTCTACTTATTTTCGACCTTGGCATTAGATGGGGTGAGCGGTCATCGTCATGCCCTCACTTTACCCCCGGGGAAAGTACCACCGGTACCCATTGGTCAGAAGGCTGGGTCGGCCCCAGAGCCGGTTTCGACCCAGAGGCTAGAGGAAAGATCCTCTGCCTCCGTCGGGGATCGAACCCCGGTCGTCCAGTCCGCAGTCTGTCAATTCCTTTATCCCATGTTTCTTTATTTTTCATGTGCGTAATAGACTAAGTAACGACACGTTTCGTGGGTGAGATTTGAGATTCTCAATGCAGTGACGATATCGATTTTGGTGTTCCGGGTTGCAACGCCTTGTAGACTTGTAGGCACTGCGTGTTCCAACGTTTTGGAGAAACATACTGCCTCCTTCTTCAGCCCTGAAAATGTAGATCCTTTCCTCCTTGTGCGACAAAGCGTCACTCATTCCTCGTCCTCTCCGATCCAATCTTTATCCACTCGCAGCGCTAGTGATGCTCTGTGGCAGGTTGTGAGGGGGACATGGTTGGCTGGCTTCATCCTGAGATGCCAGAGATAAGACTAGAAACACGGTAGCATCTGCTTCTGTGGAGTCAATCCATCATCATTACTGCAACGAAACGTAGCTCTGCTCCAAGCCGTGGAAGGTAATCCATTCTGACGTCACGTAATCCAAAGAATGATCCAGTTGTTTGCGGCGAACAGAAGGATTTGATATATAACCTAACCTACAATGTTTGTCAGAAGACGATACAGTATCGAGAGACCAAGTCGAAGATGAAATAATAAAATTACATGACAGGAAATGTAAGCCTGCGATCTGAAAAGTTAACAAAGTTTGTCGAGGTTTTGGGCAGTCCTTTCCCAGGAAATGCTGCGTCTCCAGAATCATGTATCATTTTCAATACTTAACAATCCTGTAACTTAATTATATGGGCTTATTACAAAACTTGCATCAAACCCAACTGAGATGAATTCTCACGAGTAATAGTCACAGCTTGTCAAGATATATCCCGTCTTTTATGCTACTAGAAGTTTCGTTTCCGTCTTCCCAAGATCCCAACACTGGTCCCTATCCTGAGGAAGTTAAACTCAGTCAACACCTTAACTCTTAATTTCTTTACGATTCATTTTAATATCATAATCCAACGTAAGTGCAGCGTATGAATTAGTCTCGCTCCGTCAAGCATTTCGACTAAAATTCAGCTACATTTCTAATCTCTTCCATGCGTCCTGTACATGCCCCGACCCTGATGCCCTCCTTAACTTTAAGCTCATCATTATTTTATCCCGCAGCGAAATAACTATTATCCACAGCACCCTGTTCTCAGACTCCCAAAATATGTTTCTCCCTTGCGGCAATGACCGAGTTTCAAACCCATACGAAACTGGCATAATCATAGCTGCGTGTCTGCTAATGTTCACGTCTAAAGATATGAAACTAGAAGACTTTACGCTGGTGTAACATACTTAAAATGAAGAAAAACAACATTAATTTTTCAGACATAACTTCAACACTTTGAAGCCAACGCTCCTTCAATTAATATTTAAGAATTAAGTACGTACCGCACAGAAAACACTTCATCATAACAAGGACAAATTGGCTAACACTGTTTAAGGAAAGAGTCAAGATTGATTCTGATAATCACAAGAAACGCATAAGTACAAAATTCAGAGTTTAGCATTGCTAAAACAGGCGGTACATACAGTTATCACTGGGTGGGCCTTAAAGCGTTGACAGAGACCAACTTGAGATTTGTTTACCTTAAATTGAACACATTTATTTACCTCGACAATAGCATATGATTAAAGTTAAGTTTTACATAGTCGATTCTCCTCAAGCCTACTTGCCGAGTAGCCTTACTTGAGGCACACACACACACACGACTCCATTATAATTCACCGTTGACAAAGCATTGGTCTCCTAGGAAGCGTCTCTGCAGCTCAATCACATAAACAAAGCGAACCCCACACGCGTATCAGAACTCCGAATTTTGAACATCAATGCAAAGATCTTTTTTTACGATGCCCAGCCCTCTCACGACTCATGAGTTCTACCTGTGAGGTAAATTTCGAAACGAAATCTGCAGAGGATGATGATAAATCATCATGTAACAGTCGTACTGCCCACTGTATGTTTTGAGAGAATGAAAATTATATGTTTGTACAAATGGGATCAACAGTGGTAATAGGGTTTGAATGAAAGGTCATTACGTTATCTAGATATGGAATGGTACCTTGGCCAGCTTGCAATGTAAGACACGTTTCTATAACACAATTCAACTTCACAGATAGCCTGATGTTGTACTGGCTGAAATAAATAAACGAAAGTGAAAAATGTTCCTATATATGTGACTGCCATAACATTAAGGACGTACTGGTATGTGAATGGTCATGATGGCACCATTACCACTTCAGCCCACACAAGCTTACTATTACGCCACTGACCTCGGCATGAAGCCATCATGTAAGTCCACCAAAGTAGCCTGCCAGTACGCCACTGATCTATAATGGAACGATTATTATATCGGTAAATCGATGTAGTTGCACGCCACTGAAGACATCAGGATATCCCGATCAATGTCTGTTACTGAACTCGCGTTTTCCGTGGTTGTCACTCCACGCTCAGCCAGAGCACAACGTGACGTCCAGAGAGTAAAATCATTGCCGAGAACCTGATAGTCATTCGCTAGTCGAGAAATTCCTTATGTTTTACACTACTCGAAGATACTTTACAGTGTTTACAATAGTCAGTCACTGGTGTCTACAATGAACCAGCTGAGATTTCAGGTCTCACGAAGACAACCATCTACAGGAATGTTCCGCCGTGTAGCCTGTTATATATTTACAGACGTTTAACATATGCTTATTGCCTCCATCATCAGTGCGATAACGGCCCTCATGATTAAGTCAGAAAGCACCTGTGAAAATTCGATAAAGTTCTACCAGAGTAAACGGAGCAAAATTTCTGAACACGGTAGTCATCCAGTTAAACACATTCCACATATGTGGAATGTGTTTAACTAATTACTTAAGATCAGTTTTAATTTTGAGTGGACTTATCAAGAACTGACGTAGTAGTTTGTGTTACTGAATTAGGAAGTCAGCGAGTCAGTGATCCGTATTATTAAATTAGTGAGTGGGTCAGAGCCTTGGTACGAAAGTTAAATAGAAATATGATAATTTAACATCAAAACATCAAAAGCTTCAAACATAATCATTCACTTTTTTTCCCCTCAAGTTTTGTACGGGAGATCATCTCACGCGGGATGCGAAGTTTACATGTACAAATCTGAAAATAAATCAAATAGAGCTAACTAATGACATAGCACATTCGCCTGATTGAATGCATGAAATCTCTTAATAATGTGAAATCTAGCACGTCACGCTACGGTATTTACCCCCGCGTAGTTATTTACCCTCCGGCTATGCCATCGCCTACGGATGGCACAGCCTCGAATGTTACAAAAAAAAGAGCCCTTGATGTATTCTGACAGGTGTTCATCTTACTGGTGCAGTTCTCGCTTGCTTCTTCCTGTGGTTTGTTAATAATATCAAACCTCACAAGGAATATTATCATAGTAGGTTCTTTCCTCGCTAATCATCATTCCGCCATTGCTCCATACTCATCTATCATCGCCCCAAGAGGTGTGCGATATCCCTGACCAAGCAGCACATTATCACACCCTCGATCCTAAGTTAGGTGCTGGCTGTGTTACCACATACCTCAATAAGTCCGCCTGCCGGTGGTACCGAAAACCACTATGGATAGTTCATACGGAAACTACCGCAAACAAGATTCGAGCTGAAGCCCTGAACACGAAAACAGTGTTTATGAGAAGCATTATGATTCACTGACGAGTTTATACGGCGCCAAAGCCCGGAAGGGCAGTATCATCATCTTCAATGCCGTGAATACCTCAAAAATCACAAGATTTGGGTTCTTCACAGCGATGATGTCGATGCTCGTCTTCTATGTCCTGAAGATGGGGGTAGTACGTCCCTCCTAAATGTTGGTATCTACCTACAAGTCCAGCACCGATATCATAAATGAGATTTAACACTTAAAATATTAAAGGAAATTATCTTAAACTGAGGTGCGCGGGAGAACCTAAATTGAAAACCACCTGCTATTAGAAAAACCGCTCAAATCCGGCGAACGCTTGTGGCTTTAATCGCCACGTCCATTTTGAATTAATCAACGTCAAGAATGGAACGAGAAAGAACATTATCACCGACTGCTAAGTTCTTGAGTTCGTGCGAAATGAGACTGGCAGAAAATGAGTTATTAATGTTAACAATTTCATTAGAATAATCTTCAGGTGACCTAAATGCCAGAACCTATAAACCGCTGGACTAAAAAAAGTGTTTTTGACGAACATTTACTTCGGTGCTCGGTTTTAACCCTTTCGTGCTTCTGGGAAGAGATCATATACTAATTTTCGTTGTGTGATGTCAGAGGAAAAAAATGGCGTTTGATGTGTGCGTTTATAATAGGCTAGCTATCATTAAAACCTCTCACAAACACCTTCCAGACACTTAAGTTAGTCTTGTTATGTAATCTGCGGTAAAAGTATCATTATCATCTATTACATTCTGCCATAAAGATGTTGTATGTAACAGATTACATTTAATTCTACAGGACAAAGAATAAAAATTAGAGAAACATACCCATTTTCTACATTCACTTAACACTTAAAAATAGTGGCAAATGTATCACTTGCCTTAAAGTTCAATAACTTTTCATTCTGCCTACAGAAGTTTTCAAACGATTCTCAGAATTAATATCGATTATTTCCGTTAAAGATTTTAATGAACTGTAGTTCGTAACGTAAAAGGCGAAGTGCCTCCTTTGAGGCACGAAATAGATTTTAAAAATTAAGCATATTTACATTAATTTCCTGCTTCAAAGGGTTAAATTAAACGTAAAGTAAGAATCCGTATTTCCTTTGTTCCTTACCGCTGAAATGGGCTTAAGTATCAGAGCCAACAAAGCAGAGTCCTACTTTAAAACCAATGGTTTCTCAGGTAGTTAATCCCCGTCTAACACTGAACCCAAAGGTTCATGATAATTTCCACAAAAGCATGTCAGTTATCACTGCCCTGAAAATTTTAAACCAATTCCCAACCCCCATACTCTACTCCTCTCAGATTAAATGTTACCATTCCTTCTACTACTGCTTCTTACAAATTGTCTCTTTCCTTGAAGCTTCCCGATTCTAGTACTGTATTAATTTTTCAGCTGTAGGACTTGAGGTTTTTAAGGCGGTGAATTGAAGATGGCTGCCTCCTAGGTTCTTGAGCCGTGTAGTCTGGTAGAAGTTTACCGATGTTTCAGAGGTCCTTACTGCATCCATCATCAGGGAACTCTAAAAGGTTGTCAAACTTCTACCAGGCTATACGGCCACAAGACAGTCATCTTCAAATCATCATCTTCCAAACAGTGATAAATGCTCCCCTTATCTGATACTCCTGATTTGATCACCCCACTAATATTGTCATTGTGTATCTACTATCATCTCATTTTCTCAGGTTTCTTCTTGCTTTATCTCACACACGTCCAGACAATCTGTACAGTGTCGTGCTCCAAGTCAGTGTCAATAAGTGTTATATCCGCTTAGTGAAAGACGACAATTTGCACAAACAGTCATTAAGCGACCAAAAAATAAAAAATAAATAAAACTTAACAACAGCCGAACCAAAATATCGGACCACAATTAGCGTTAAACATATTCACAATTAGCGTCAGATTATTCATTTCCAAATCTCAAATTGATTGCCATAATTAATTACGAATAGACTGTACATATTATTTATAAATTAGTTATTAATAACGGTACTTCGGCACTGAAACAATAATGTTAGGAAATTCTTTATTCCTATCCTCTGATACGGTGAAGCATTCCATTAGCTCTTGGAAACATCGCTCGAGGGAGTAACGGAGTAAAGAAAGAACACGCGGGATAAAATCAGCTGTCCCAATGAAACACATCGTTCTGAATTCGATACGCTGTAACAATGAATTATGTACAGGCCTTGGGAAGGCAGATATAAAATATGTACATTGTATTTCTGTACTGTGTTGATGTTGAAAGTTAATTTCTTCATTTACTTCATGGACAATATTTTTATTAATGTTAACGTCATTAAATAAATTAAACTTAATCTGCAATATATGAATTTAAAGTTTATAGAGACATCATTCGAACAAAATATATTTAGAGAATACATTGTACCTAGCCCTAGCACTACTACCATGGATTTTTCTTAAGGTCAAATATTCATTTCCAACATGAAATGATGTGTTCAATTAGATACGCATTCATATGAGATCTGAAGTACTTACACCGGTGAAGAAAGTCTCTTCTGTGTCATAACTCCCTGAGGACGCAGGTAGACACAAACGTTTCGGTGGAACATATTACTTCCATCTTCAGGGAGACAGCGTTACAACGTCGTCAGGTATATGTTAATTACTGTTTTCCTTTCAACGAGACGTAAGACATCGAATTGTATAGATTATAACATTAGAACTTAGATGTTGTTTAAATTATTAGAATAACTGAGGGGGGGGGGCGCTATTGAAATGCATGTGCGCGCGCATTGTGGGCGCTACGTCATAGTACTTGAGACACGTGTGCGTTGTACCCTCTCATTATTCTATGAATGAACGAAAAACTCGAACTACAACCGGTCTGCCATTAACAACTTATTACTCTATCTCTCAGAATGCAGTGCAATATTCACCAGGCCAACAACAGAAGTGTATTCCGTTTTATTTTTATTACGATAAAGAAATCTGCTCAAAGTCTGATAGCAGCATGATCTTAACGCAGTTCGTTATAATTTGATTAAAGAACAATTACTCTAGTTCATCTCTGTTTACAGAATGCATGTTAATCAGGAAGTGATATAATCTAAAGAAGGCTGTCTTCTGAACTGCTACGCCGCGTAGTCTGGTAGAATTTTACCGACGTTTCAGAAACAACTGCTGTACCTATCATCAGGCGGAGGCAACAAGCACCTCTGAAACGTCAGTCAATATCTACCAAACTACGCGGCTCAACAGACAGCCATTTTCAAACTCACCGCTGTGAAAACTTCAAATCCTACATTTCTCGTCTGTTACATGCTCGTTCAGTGAACAAACTTCTGAGTATAAAGACCGTATATTACTGTACAGACTGTTACCATGGAGACAGTAGCAATCTGGCATGCGAGCCACCCCAATGACAAAATGACAAGCGAGTAAAGAGGATGAAATTTCGCGTACCGCTTTGTATCCGTTTGAAGAATTTTCCTACACGGACCATAAAATTCAGTAGAATCACTTAAAGACTTTCTTCTGTCCGTGGCAGCTTTACCTGAATACTGCGTATTAAGATTGTAGACTTATCACGACTCGCATACAGCATCTGTCTTGGAAGCGCTCAGAAACATCTGGTACGGTCTTGTCTTCTGTCCACAGTCGTAGCAAGCTGCATTATGGCTGCCAGTTGTGAGTGATTACTCACGACATTAATTATTACAAATGGTGACGCGGTTATGTGTAACAGCTTCAAGGATAAACTTTTCACCATTACCAGTCCACACACCCCACACTTTAAAATACGAAAACTAATCTACATAACATTTTAAAAGCTCCTCTCACCTGCAACAAAACACATCACATCACCGTTACAAACTTTAAGTACGACAGATCTACATTAATAGAAATTAAACATTACAAGCCCAATGGTAATTATATGTACCACCTGCTTGAACAATCATCAACTATTTATTTTATATTTACGTGATTTATACAATTCTCAGTGAAAAAAAAAACGATTATTCTCTTAAAAAGCTTCGACTACTTCATCTCTGTAATGGTGAAGTGTTGTGCTTTCTTTGCGGTACGGACTGTAATCTTAAATATTATTCAGTTGATCTTCGGCTTCAGAAGATTAAGTACAGTTTACCCTTTATTGTGAGAAGTAAATTACAGTTGAGATGAATTTTAAAGCTGGTAATATACACAGACACCATCAACGTTGATATAGGTTTCCAGGAAAGATAGCGGTTTGTGATCTACGACATTCCATCAGTAATAAAGAGATTAATTTTTAGGTCATTTAATAAATCTCTTTTAAATAAAGAGGTTAGGTGTACAGAGAACGCATAAAGATGCGAAGAAATCAATGCTGATTGGATATGGGTTTGGAAGAAGGCAACCGTGACGTAACTAAAAGTAACATACCGTACCAACACCTCACATTCACCACAGATAAAATAATTTGCATTCTCTATCACTCACAAACCACGTATTGGGTGAAACATCACTCACACTACCTCATTTTACCATATTTTACTCAAATAACCAACCGGTTTCTTCAAGATCATCAGCAACATACATTTTATCTCGCAGTGAACTGAAATTCCAAACTGTTCGCAGAAGTGAAAGGAAATCTCACGCCTTCTCAAGACAGTTCCACTATTTCTTTAACTTTCAATTTCTTTTAGAAGTGCTGAAAATAGTCCCTCCGCTGAATGAGGTGATATATGTGTCATGACTTCGTACACCACATGAGTTTGCTTAGACTCGCCTGCTCTATAATATTTCGGTTCCAACTGATGGGCTCCGCACTGCAACGTCGGTTGGATTTGTAACTGAACACAGCGACCTTATTTTGTGCAGAGCAACTAGGAATTTACGTCGTATAACCGGAATAATGGATAAGAATAGATGGAGGAGAAAGTATTGTCCGGTGAATGAAATGACAAATTGGATTCTCCGACAATTAGAATTTAAACTCATAGCCCGGATTATGGAGGCAGCACGGACCTCTAAAATAATGGTAAACTACACGGGCGCTACAACCCAGAAGACGGCCATCTTCAGGATGAAATCCTACTTAGAACTTATATGTTTCAGTCTCGAAGAAATTTATTTATGCCCTGATGATGGAGACAGAAAGATCCTCTGGAACGTGGCTCTATATCTACGAGACTATACGACGCAATATCCTAGAAGATAACATCACACCTGTCACCATGAGAACACGAAATCTCATTTAGAATGTGTACCAAAAACGATACACGAATGATAGTAATGAGTGCAGGCAATCTACGACTAATGTCAACCCCTTGACGCTGGAACTTACCTAAATATTATTTATGAACTCATTCCGTACCGCAAAGAAAACACTACACCTCACCATTAAGAGATCAACTCGTTAACGGTGTTTATGGAAATAATGGTATCCACATTGAAGACCTATAAATGTTAAAGAATGCGGTAAGCTACCACTGGGATTTAAAATCTGTTACAGTAAGCCCTTTCCAGAGAGAAAGGTTCGATGGACTGGTATACAGAGTAGAGTGACCCAAATATATGCGCATTTACTTTGGCACCAAACATCACGTCTGCGTGTAATACGCTGTTACACAACGCATTAACAGTCGGCTAGCTCACAACATGATAAGCTTTGAGCACATGGGGCTGTAACGGGTCACTCCGTGTGTACGTGGTTCATGCAAGGTCAAGGGTCACATATCCCAAACTTGTCATTACCATAGGTAACCGTGGGTCTGTTCCTCACGTCTCATCCACCCGCACCAACGCGCATGATGCACCCAACACCACGTACCAAGGCGCATTTTTCTGTCAGCGAAACCACATTTGTGTATCTCAGGCGCAGGAAATGTTGCAAAGGAAAGGTTTGTGGCAAACGCGACTTGGAACCATAAATAATAATTCAGTTTTTTTGTTTAAAATGCATACCACGAACTGAAAACAAGCCCAAGGCAAACACCGAAAAAACACATCATGCGCGAAAATGCAGGTGAAAAAGTTAAAATACGACCAAAACCACGGACAGCGAAAGCGGGAGAAGTTAACATTTAAACATGTATGACGCAGGCCCTTGCAATAACACTGGCAAAAATCTTTGACAATCAATGAAAGGCATACCTACGCCCAACACCTTGGAATCAAAATCGCGTTCTGTAGTAATCTCGACAAGTCTCTTACATTACCAAACCTGTGTTTCTTTTGACGCTC
>NW_019060043.1:36991-53786 GCF_000696155.1 Zootermopsis nevadensis
TAGGTAATTTCTGCCCACTCAAACTTGCCTCTGAAGAGCTAGGACTCAGATTTATGAGGTAATTTCATTATATTTAAGTACTCTTTTGTCGTGGGCCGTAATATTTAAATTCTACTTCACGAAACTTGAATTTTTGCCACTGAAGTAAAGAGTCATTAGTGTCTTCGGACTCCCGTACCTCCGGAACGAGCCACTACGTTAGTACCATGTCTACCCTTTGAACGATGGGGAGCCTTTCGCTGCATTTCTGAGAAACATGGTGACTCCATCTTCTGGGTCGAAGACGGTGATTACATGTTTCTCCGAAACGCTGGTATCTACCTAAGAATCTACACGGCGTCACAACGCAGAAGGACATCGCCGATGAAATATGAAGATGCGTTGGAAATTTGGGGAAGTGGGCTCTAAAGGTGGTAAGAGAGTTTTTCCAGCCTAATTTATTCGCTGATTTGTTGTGCAGTACTTAACCCTGCGCCTTACATTTATGCCACACACTATACAAACAAATGGCCATGGATCTCGCAGTTCAAAGTACAAAAATCATACTCTCAGCGAAGCACGACACGTCCTACAATTCATGATACTTCTAAAATGTATCCTGGTCTCTAGAAAACGCGTGGGATGCAAGATTCTAGTAACATTAAAATAAAAAATAATCTTAACACGAAGCTTAGCTCCAAACAGAGGTCTCTTTCACAATTTATTTTAAAAATTTTCTGGTCAAGACAAGTTGCGAGCCATTTATCTAGGGAATACACAATAGTACCGTATCGTGCAGCAAAGCCCGCACGTTTCCATTCATTTAGCGAGCCGACTCCATGACAGACAAGGAAAGGAAGCGGCCCGGAAAAAAATTCCAACACTTTATAGTAAGCTATTCACATGTCTCGTCAGTACGAATTCTAATCTTACTACCAGAAGCTGATGCACAGGACAACATAAGAGATAGGAGAAGGGAATGCATTGACAAATGACAAACAACGTTGAACTATGCTAGTCGCTGTGTTGCGTACACAAATACTTTGCATACATATAATACATAGCATATACGACATTAAATTGCGCAGGGATGTAGAAGCGAACGCCCACGTATGTCCTGTCACTTTTGTACTTTGAACTGTGATTCTTAAGATAAATTCGCTCACAACAGGCAAGGGTCAAGCCCTCGGATATGTTACTTCCATCAGTCACTTGGGGCTCTTCATACATCAGATTCTTCCAGACTTCATTTTAAGGTTCAGTTCATATGCACCCCAAAGTTAATAGAGGATCATGATGTTGCATAAATTCGATTTGTTCAATACAATGTTGCTTTGATTGAGTGACTGAATGAGAGAATCTCGTTGTTTAAAAGTTGTTTCTAGCACTAGGGTGCCGTAGAGAATTTAACTGTTCATCTCAAGTTCAATTTCATGATAGCTGTGTTTTAAGTAATGATCCTATGATTCATTTAAAACAATTTACCCTCCGCTTTGTAAAGCTTAATTTATTTTAACTAAATTTACAGTATAAAAACCAAGAAAAAATTAAATATTTTACTTTAGTCATATGATAAAAGTCACAAATATTTTTCAGGAGAGGCTGAAATTTGACAACTGCGTGGTTGGCACCCCTGCTTTGTATTTTAGAGGTCCCGGTTTCAATTCTCGGCCCTGAGGTCACTAGCTAACGAGTGTTTCGTTGTTTCTCCAAGTCACTCCAGGATACCTTCACGACTGTATCTTACAACAGGCCACTATTTTCCACATCCCTTGTAAATACATATTTTAATATCAACTTTCCATTTATTGCTACATAATTTAAACACTTCAAGAAGAATTAACGTACTAGCAAATTTAAAGCACATCTCAAAGTTATCTTTCCTTCTTCGTGATGGTCTTTCAAGTGTCCGCTTTCCACTAACTCTCTTACTGTATCCGTATGCATGTTACATTGCCAGCCCAAAACAACACCTCGCTTCAATGTTTCATAATAAAGGAACTTTCGTCTCTTTAATAAATTGTTGGTTTAAACATACACTAATTTATTAAGGGCACAATCACTGACCGCTTTGGGATGTTTCACAAGTTATTTTTAAGTCAGAGTGAAATCTTTAACTTACAGACTTGAAGTACTCCTCGAATCCTCCACTGGATCCCTTGTACCGCAGGTCTGACTCCTGAAACAAATAAATAATATGACCGTACTTAGCACAACGTGTGATAATATCATAACTGCTGACTTAACAAAGTATACTGCAGCGATTTAATTACAAACCAAAAGTAATTGAAAATGTTAGAGTATTTATACTGCTATGAATATCAAAGCCCAGATGAAAGGATAATATTAAAAACTGATCTCAAAGTAATATGGTGCGAGACTGTGCACTAGATTCGCCTGCTTCAGGACAGAGTTCTTCAAGTAAGAACAGTGTGCCCCTAGTCTTATCAACAATTGCAGGTGTCTCAGTTACGTGTGTATAATCTTGTGTCTTCTTACACTGATAGTCCGAAAGCATGTGATCACGTCGAAGTATGAAAAATGGCGACTCATAAAAACTCGTGATACACAATTTTTCATCAGAACGTACACGTTGAACCAGTGAGTGTTTGATACGTGTCTCTGTAAATTCCATAACTAAATCTGCCTATAAAATTTCGAGTAAACTGTGGTGTGGAACTGATTTCACAGACAAAAACATGAAAGGTGATTATCTGGATTTATTCCCCCACGTACGTGCACCCGGTATGCAAATGAAATGGTTGCTCGAAGTGATAAACTGAAATTGCTCGAACATGACCCCATTTTACCTCCAATGAATGGGATGTTTACCTTTGAATAGCGGAAGATCACTTATGTATGCATTGCGGTACTTGGAATCCACGTCACAGTCGGAGGTTTAGTGTTTCCTTCGATCAATTGTCGTGAACAGAACAATAAAATGTACTATCATTCACCAAGGAATTCAAATCACTGTTATAACAACGACGGCCTAAGACGACCCCGTGTAGAATTGTTAAGTCCGTAAGACGTTCCTACTATTTACAGTCGAATGTGAAATTCTCTAAAGACCAACATGTAAAATGAATCCATTTTTCTATGTTTATGAACTCAGTACGAATGGATTTGTGCCAGATATAAGCACATGTCACTCATGATCCAACTAACGTCACAATAAGTCATCAATCAAGTAATATTATATGGAGTAGTTACTAAAAGGAACTAAAAATATTGACATCATATAGTGCGACCTCTTAATATGGCTGATATATGCAGAAATATTTAGGATTCATACTAAGAAATATTTGTTAGACGATTTGATATGTTAACGGACCGGAAATATGACCTCAATATTAAGCGTTGATTTTGTGCACTGAGGAAAATTATCAAATGCAATCAAAGGTCAACGTGTTGTAAGGAATTAACCCCTGCCAAAGATATTTTTGTGATGTCTCAGATTATCAGTCACAATATCCAGCCTCTGCTCCGTGAATCGAATCGACGATATGTAGGATACAAAGCAGGTTTGCCACCGAGACGGTCGTATTGGCAAAATGTAGACGAAGCCGATATTTCACCGACAGGTTTAAGCGGACTTGTTAGGATGAAGCAAATCCTGATGGCTGTCCATCACTTTAGCTGATACAATCAGGTTATTACGTACGATCCATGTGAATCTTCCCTGTGTTAACTATCGTTACGAGGCGCTCAGGAAGCTGTTCAAGGATATGGGTAAAAGAAATGCAGGTTTCAAGACACATGAAACTGGTAATATTTCTTCTTTCAACCAAGTTGACACCAAAGCAGTATCACAGAAAACTGTATGCAAATATTTTCGTTCCCAGACACCATTCCATGACGGTGTGGTTTGTAAGGATTGTCATGGTAAAACTACGCATTAATGACCTCAATACTTCGGGGTTAAAAGAAAACTGCCAAGTTTTTCGCACCTAACGTATGTCAATTTTTACCAGACTACAAGACGAAATATGTAGGATTTGAGGTTTTCACAGCGGTGAGTCTGAAGATTGCTGTCTTCTGGGATGTTGCGTGGAAATCTACCAGACTACACGGCGCAATAACCCAGAAGACAGCACTCATCTTAAGACAACCATCTTCAATACCACATCTGATGTAAAGAAATACTGGCATCGTAAGTAACAAGAATGCGCCATCGTCGTCAATGTTTTCAACGTGCCACTACTATCACCCGTCACACCGCTCCGTATTTTAACTTTTACGAGTCCTTTACTAGTCTGATCTCCTCAGCCAAGAGGTACATAGCGGAAGAAAAATGCAAGTGTCGCCCCTCGATCACATCTGTTCAAGAGTCCACGTAAAGCAGAGTACATCGACCACAAACGTCTGCTTTACTGCAGCCACGTCCAAAGCTTAATTCACTTTTACCCTAAAGGCAGTGGCGATAGATTTCTCCTAAACTACCTACAAGACTACAATCAAAATTCCCAACAAGTAAACCTCAAATCTCGCGCGATTCTCTGGCCGATATACCAAGGAGTGTTCAGCTGAATCCGTATGGACAATACTTGATCCAATTCACCTTATTTGTTCAACATTAATTCAAATATTACTCTTCTGTCTAGCTCAGATCTTTGACATTGTCTCTTAGCTTGAGATTCTCAACTAAAATTATGTATGTTTAAATTTCATCCACGCGTGCTGTGTGTCCTACCCATCTCAGTCCTAATTTAACAATACGTGTCTCCATTACTGATGTTAAATCTTTAATCCCTATTCCGATACTTGACACTTGGCAAATTTAATTTAAGAAATTATCCCAATGAACACTACACCTTGTACGGAGTGTCCTTGTAAAATGACGTCTCTTTTCGCCCGTCAAGCCTTTAATCATGTGCCTGTTTTAATACACGGCCGATTACCACTCAGCCTCCATATTTCTTGCAGTATCGCGATTTAATCTGACGTGTAAGAAGTGTATTTTCATTTGATCTTCCATTTTCTTTAACACACTAACCCTAGTTCGAGCTCTAAAACGAAGAATGTGTGTTCGAGCACGAATAACGAACAAGTCAAATAAATACTGAGCTCCTAACCTAACCTGTTAGAGAAATGCGTATATTTCTAAATACAACACCAGTTAGAGTTATGACTATTATTTTAATATTTCAAAATTACGTGATTAATGCCGGAGGATGTCGTATTTTGTAACCAATGTTCGTAATATGCATTATTTGCGGTAATACAGAGAAACCTCGAGACATTCCCTTTGAAGAATACTTTTGCCTATAAATTACACATCTCATTCCTAACGCATAGAAACGCCTGTTCGAAGATGCAATAAATATACACTCTATACGTGGAATGAATAACAACAAATTATACTATGTACTAAAGTGTAATGATAATAATAGTAATATAATAAATGTGAAAGGAGACGGTTTTTAGTACAAGAATTAATCTTTTAGCAATCTTAATTTTCAAAATGTGAACTACGTTCAGATTTTGCCTTCAGGGTGACCCATCCTGTGACCCAGGGTTGCGAAATCTTAAACTATCATGTCGACTTACAATTCTAGAGAAAACTTGTTCATTTAGATTTAACTTTGAAAGATCTGAGGATTTTACGGCAGTTAGGATGATAATGTTAATTTTTCTAGGGTCTGGCGCCGTGTAGACTCGTCGGTAGATACCACACAATCTAAGACTCTTAAGATCTATATTAGTATTATTTTCACTCCATATCTAAATCTCCCAAACGATCTCTTCATTTTGAAATTCACCGTCAAATGCGTTTCTCTGTCATCCTCATTTCATCCATCCGTATTTAGTTACCTTAAGCATATTACTTTAATAGTTACAGTAATCGTCTCAAACTTCATGTTACGTCATCTATGTAGATACCTTTTCATCGTCCTGTGCATGCTGTCACAGAGTCAACGTCTTGTTTATGCAGAATGAGAGATCGAAAATTATCACTCATTCAAAACAGGAAGAAAAATCAACCTTTTTAACGCTAAACATTTGGTCCTTTAGATAGGGAACTGCGTTTAAAATGTCTCGTTATGCGATCTAAAATTCAACATTAATTATTTTCAATTTTTAATGATCATACGTCGAATCGAAGTGACGTAAACTCGCTATTTCTAAAGGATTTAGATATTCTGTATCTTAATAAAAAAAATAAAGCATTTACTTCATCCACCCTAAGTGTTCCTACAGATAGACCTACTTTCTTATAGTAAAACAGCCCTGTACCTTAAAACTTTGCATGCAAGTTCCTTGTACATCGTTATGGGATTGAGGAAAAGGACACGGAACTGTCCGCACAATGCCCCGCGGGGACTCTGCCCCCTACCATCGGGTCACCTTAAACAATGTTTAATGACGCAGGCTCACCTCCCCAAACATAACAGCTAGCCGCAGTCTCCTGCAGATTCGCCCTCGAGGTTCGAGCAGAGGTGAAGAATGGTCGCCATAATTTCCAATTACACCACGTCGACAAGTGGAGGAAATATGGCAGCAACGTGCCTCATATCTCCACGTAAACAAACCTCATTACCCCCAGAAAAGAAGTGTACCGCACCTCGAAGCGAAACATCTCATGATTTACTTCCTTCACAGTGCCATTCACACTCGATACGTCTCTGCACTGGGCTAACAAATTATTTGGTCTCTGCAGGGAGTCCACCTGAGGACCAAGTGCAGCTATTACAATTACGAATCGGCTATAAAACAACCCAGAGGCAAAGGCATTCCCACCAACACAAATTCTGACCAGTCCTAGAAGTTTTATTACTCTACGCATTCCGGTAAAATTAGCACTTATTAGGCATTTGTTACAAACGAGTTACATGCATACAGAACATAATACGAATATAGGTGAATCATAACAACAGCGAAACAGTAAGAGTCAGAAAGCACATACTTTTCTAATGCGTTCTTAGCGATTTCTCACTGACTAACGCGGAGAGACAAGAAAAGCATAAATTGTAAATCTAAAATCCTGGGGGGAAAGAATAACAGGATACCCCGACATAAAGGTGAGGATCATATCTGTGCATATAATAGATCAGCGTTCTTCAACCTATGGTATGCGTACCGCTGGTGGTACGCGAGCCAATGTTGAGTGGTACGCTAACTAAGAAAATCAAAATATAGTTTTAACGTAAATACGTTTTCCCTGAAGGCATTTGGTTAGTGGTACATTAGAATTAGTGGTAAGCCAGCGAATAAGAGTGGGAAACCCCCGTAATAGACAAATGTGACTACTTCTTTCAAATTACTATTCGCGCTGTGTTTTTATAATCGTTGCCACTCTAATGACATATTAAGGGATTTGGGGGCCTTGTGGGATAATATTTACGATTATGTGTATTTACTATTTTAGATTTTACCGTAACTCTTGACAGGTAATCTTCTAAATAAATATACCTTATACGTAGGAATGGGGTTTGAGGCCATAAACCGGATTCACCTGAAGCCCTGAAGTCCAGTGGCGGGCTGTTGCAAAACAAGGCAACAGATATTCAATTTCCATAAAAGGCGGGGAATATCTCGACTAAAATACAGACGATCTTCTCAAGAAAGACTCCGCTTTATGGTACTAAGAAGTTGGTTAGGTACGTACATGGAACGGAGATATTTTTAATAAGCTTACAGCCACGATAGTTTGTTTCCGGGACTTAATTATTCATTAAAATAGGTAACTGAGAAACGTTGGTCCAAAGAACGATATTTTAAAATTCTGGTGCAAAATAAAGTAAGTAGCTTCTGCCAATTCGTATGAGCGCATAATGCAACTTATTTATCAACCATCAGTTACCTGGAAGTGAAAAACGTATGACGTAATAATGTGGAAAATAAGTCACAGACTCACGTATTAGGAAACAGGAAGGAGACGCACAGAACATAAACAAGACAAATATTGCCTCAAGGCAGTAGTCTATAAATTACTTAAATAATGTGGGAATGAAATTAAGGATCATTATTTCTACACGTGTAGGAACTCCTTCGTTGGTTTTATACTGCAGACCTCATCACACGATATTTAAGTAAGCAGTTTAATGGCTTGAGCCACGAGTGTAGACAGACAATGGAGTTGCACTGCTGGTATGTGACCTGGTGACGGAAAACATTTCCTCTAAATAACTGTGGCTCCTTTAATTAACCACTTTACTTATTTAAATTTATCAACATGTAATTTTTAAGTAGTGAAATTCACGCGTCTTTAGTTTCGTAATCAAATTGAGGGCATTCCGAAACGCTTATTAATAAGGGGCCGTGGAAGTAACTACGAACAGTAAGAATTTATCCACCCCCAAAAATCAAACTTTTCATAGCAACGACGCAATGAATATGCGTGTCACTTGTGCAACTGAGCACCACTGGCGGTCTAAGATGATGTTTAATCTAGTAAGTGGGCACTTGGCGCTCGTGTTGTGTTGTTTTCTGAGTCAATACACGTCGTCGCAATTGTGAAGGGCGCCCCAGGAGAGGCGCGGTCCAGACATTCCTCAGACTGGAGCCCCGGCGAGAGGAAGAGTGGCGTAAGTCACTAGTAACTTCGGCCGGCCGACACATCGCATCCCTCATGATCCTGGGCCGCTTATACCAGCATCCTTCACTCACGACCCATTTTCATTAGTTCCGTCTTAATATTATCCTTCCGTATCCTTCTCACTATTCTAAATGACCGTACAATTCTAGTTTATTTTTTATATTTTAAACTTTAAGCCCCACAGCAGGAGACAGAAAAGCGACAGTGCTACGTAAAACACATCCACGACGATATACTTTAACCCTGAAGATGGATACAGCGAATTTAGCCGAAACGTTGGTATCTACACAACGTAGAAAAACATCATCGCCATCCTTACAGCAGTAAGAACCTCAAATCTCTCTTAAACAAATCAGTTTTAATAACACCAAGTTGACATACCTAACCTGACGTAATGTAACTTAACAACTTAAACCATTATCAATTTCAGTTAAGCTATATTACATGGCTTAAAGAACTTCTTGCGTTAAAAATATATACTTTTAACCTAATTTCTCTCACTTCCACAATCCCAAAAATTGCAGTAGCATCCTTTGTTCAGATGAACTGACCTCAAAGAGGGCCATTTTATAGATTCAGCCTGACATTAAAAAGGGCACTTGGCAGCACTCAGTCCGAAAAATATCACATTGAAACAAATTAAATTTGACCTAGTGATTAAACAACACGACGTACTTCAAAATGTTAATGAAAATACTGGGGATGCCTGAATTCGAACAGACTATTTCTGTCGCCGATTTTGAGACACATGGCAGCCATCTTTACAGTAACGCACAATGTGTTGACTGTCTAGTTAATATTCCTGTAACTACGACGTCTGTCAAGTGCGTAATGGACCGCATCAGTTACAGCCTCAAGTTGTTTAAGTTTAAAGATGAAGTTACTTACATTCCCGAGTCCACGACATAGTAGCAATATTGATAAACAGGCGGAAAAAGGATGAAGCATTAGTCTGAAGGACTAGACATACAGGAAAAAGCCTCAGCGCACTTGTTAAAACGTATAATACACTAAACACTACAGATAAGAAAATTCTTCCAGCTGCAATGCATGCTTGTAAAGCGTATAAGCTTCTGCCGTACTTTCAAAGAACATGACTTATAAGTGTATGAAGACAAAGTAGCCCTACCCAGCAACATGCCTGCAAAAATACGAACGATAAACTGAGTAGATAATTCAGGGTATAACCTAACAAGGAACTTTATTATTAACACTGATCCCTCAATACCACTGGTATCAATTTTTTATTTCAGAAGTAAAATAGATCCCCCAAACTTCTCTACGAAATTTCTACAATGGAATTATTTTCAAATGCTTCCCTTTTCCGCGACCCCCCTCCCCCCGGCTCTCGAAAACTCTTTTAAACCTGGCCATAAAAACGCATGTGGAACTATTTATGTTATCTGACAAACATTTTTTTTAAAATGAAACTAATGTAAATGTGTGCCGTATTTTTAATTTATAATCAGATTTAAGTAACATACTTTTAGCAGAGCTGACAGTCGCTTAGGTGAAGAAATACACCACCTTTTATGAAACCGCAAAGTTAATTGCGGAACCCAACTAAATACAGCATAAAACACTCACATTGCTGTTATTCTGCGTGTTTATTTGCGTGTGTTTTAATGCGTGTGCGGCTTTGACAGACAGACAGACTTATTCAATTTTCTCTCCTAAAATACTCAAAATACTGGCACTAAATCGATTCAAATATCCCAGAACAGTCGAAAATTTGCTACGAAACGTCCCGAAAAATGTCACCATCTTTTTGTCCACCGAAGAAACTGTGTGTGTCTTGTGACGATTCACACACATCAAAGTAGCTAACGACATCCAGAAAAAGGAAGACGTCTGGCAGCCGTCAAAGAATGCGAATCAGTTAAACCAAAATAACTACTGCAGGTGAAAAATCCGCACTGACGCATTTCCCAGCGATCACTTTCAAACACCTCAACGATTTCGTGAAACAAAATCGAATTATCATTGCTCGTGACTGCAATCTCCTGTTACATATGTCACTCTTGTTCATTTTGCTTAGTGTTGGTTATACTCGGCGACCTCTATTCTGTTAGATTTGACCTTCTTCTAGGGCACTCAATGAGCTGTTTGTTACTCGCGAATGACTCTTGAGTCTTTCCTCTGTTTCAAGAGCCATTACAGGGAATGGCCATGACGTCAGAGCAATATTGGTACAGATCTGCGCTTCGCTAGGGTGAGGCAGGCAAACACAGATCTGAATAAGCTGAGTGCGATCTCATGACTGTACATTTCGTTTAGCGCACGCAGTTAACTCAAAATGCACGGCCATTTGCTGCAGCGAACTTCGTGTCCTATTTGGTTTACTCAGTGCTTCTCGCCCACATTCTCGGAATCCTTGTGTGAATATTAACACCATCACGGAATTTAAGAAGCTGTAAAACTGACTGCGGGCAAAGTTCAGTTCCATGTAGGAGCAGAGAAAATAAATGACACACCTGAATTGCGACCGCCTTTATAAGTCAGAACAAAATCCAGGGGATATTACTAATGGTTAGAATAGAACCTGAGATGTGTCTATCAATGATATGCCAAGTAATTTAATTGGAAGAAAGAGGCGAGACTAGTTAAATTTCTCCCATCCCTTATGTTAGCCCAGTCTCATACAACATTATATTCAACACTTCTTGCCAAACAACTTCAATTTACGCAATTTTTTAAGGTGAGAACAACCAAGTTTCATGCCTACACAAAACCACAGCCGAATGTTTCAATTCATTTCTAACCTTCCGAAGCCAAATCTCATCTAAATAATAAGTTCTCTAAGAATTCAATTCGTACCACAAAGAGAACAACTCTTCACCATTACAAAGATAAATTTATTCACTGCTGAAGCAGGTGGTACTAATAATTACCACTCAGTTTTAAAGGTTAATATCTAAGTTGTCGGGACGGCCAGATGAAAGTAAATTAAAAGCACGGATAATCCTCTTGTGTGCTTCCCTTAGTGACGTTTACATTCCCCGTATTTGCAGAGGTCACGTGCGACGTAACATACATGCCATCTTCACATCACGATGGCAACAAAAAAAGCAACTTATACGCGGATAACTTTCGCTGTTCTCTTAATTATCATATTGTTCAAAGCAGCGACCCTCTGCATATATAATAATACAATATTTCTGCTTCAACAAGGAACTGATCACTCCTGACATCGATGTTCACCGTTTGCTCAAAATAATGAATTAACTCTCTCCCAATTAAACACCATCCATCATACAGTAACAAGATGGCCGATGATACCACCACCACGCCAGTCACTTGCAATATTCTCTGCATGCATCTTGTTCCGATCATTAGTCAACGCGCCAACACCTGTCTCAACTTTGTCAGTAGATGTTTTATGAAGCCTGTTTTCGCCCTGTGAAAAACTCTGTCTGTGGCTTCTTCCACGAATGTGCTGAACATTCACACACAGATTCCCCAAACAAGACCAATAGTCATGCGGTAGAATTCAATTTGATTCTCAAGCATACGGTAAAAATATTCATTGTCAAGTCTGACAACCGAAATTTACCATACCCTAATTCCAACACACAGATAATACAATGGTAAAATTACTTACTAAATAATGGGCCAACAAATACTAACTAATAGGGACGGTTGTGTTCTGAGATGTTGCGGCGTATAATGTGGTATAAATTTGCCTACGTTGACAAATTTCTGACAAGATTACAAAGAACAACTTCCTAGATGTCGTCTTCATCCACGCCGTATGACAATCTGAAATCTCACAAAATAATATGATTGCTGCATGCAGGAAAAACGCGTACATCATCTAGGTTGCATAACTTTAATATAAGAAACTATTTGGAAAAGAGCAAACGCATATCAAAGGATGATATTAAAACTGAGTTCATATTTATAACCTGTGAATGTGTAAAGTGAACTGACGCAACTGGGGATAAATCCAGTAGTTGGCTTTAGTGACAAAGCAATTAACATTCAGCCTCCGTATTACGTATTTACCGATCAAATAAATATCAAGTGTTGAATGTAGACTCAGCACTGTGTAGATTTTTACTGATCAACCAACCAGGAGCTTCGTCATTCTGTTAGTTAGCCAGTCAGCCACGCAGTTGTTCTAACAAACAACTCGCCAGGTCTTGAGATAGTCACTGAAATCCCCCACCCCCAGAAAGTAAGTCAACCAACTATCAAACCATGCATGCAGCCAACTAATAACTTAAACACCCAGCGACCAAATCAACCAGAGCGTAGACCAGCAGTTTGTTAAGTATTAAGTCGAATAGCGAGCCAATCAGTCCTTCTGTGCGTGATACAGCCATTAGAAATCTTGTTTCACTAACATGACCAGTGGAATGAATGACCAGAGTCTCGTGTTGACTCCAACCAGGATTGTGCTTAAGGAAATCCGCTCCTCCGTGCATTAGACTACACAGCGCAATCTGACATGGTTTATAACTCGCATAAAATAATGAAGACTTTTACATGTTTCATGTGCAGTAATGGTTTAGTGAAATATAACCTACTAGTTTAACTGTCTTACACATACAACAGGGATTCTGGCTGGAAGTTGGCATTTTGCTAAACAACTATCTTCATCATTCCCCCTTGAAATAAACTTACAAACTCGTTACAAAAACATGGTGGAATTTTTTTGTTACGGTAAGTTTTTATCGACATTTTCTCTTTGTAAATAAAAATGTATATGTTATGGAAAATAGTCTATAATTGGCTGATGACTTTGCCTAAAATTACAGTTCTCTTTTGGGTTGTTGCGCCGTGTAATCTCGTAGACGTTTACCGACGTTTCAGATGCTTGCTTAAGGTCGAATTCACCTTCACTTTACCTTCATTTTGAGCAGAACTCTTATCATCCTCGATGTTAATTTGCTGGACATACAAATTATCTGCTTGAAAGTTAATCATAGTGCGTAATAAAACGAGCAGTTTTTCTTGTGCTTACTTAAGTGTCCACCGTATGAAAAACGTTTGAAGTACATTTTTAAGCGTATTTTTATTTTACGAAAGCAGTCTTTCTACCGAACTCCTGTGTGCTCTTTAAACAACCTCTGTTACTATAATCTGTGCAAAACTGAAATTCCACCCTACAGGTATACCCGAGAATTCCTACCTTCACCTTGCCACACGGTCAAAGGCCAGAACTGTCAAATCTCATACTTGGAATCACAAACCGCAATAACAAAGCAACAACTTTTATTTATCAGCTGAGACCTGCCTTTTGTCGATGTCATGTACCGAGGATTTTCACTCTGACTGAAACAATCAACCAATCAACCAACCATTAGGTAGATCCCTCGCAGCCTCTTGCTTGTGTAGCTGAAGATCTGACCCGTTTCTTCCTGGGTTTAGCCATTGTCATACCGGATTCTTAATGCCGATAGATTCACAAGAAATGTTTCGCTCCCAGCACATGGGATCACGCCACGTGACCTCACCGACTGTCAAGACTTATCAGTACAAAGGACTGCAACTTCCGTACCTGCATTCTGCCTATAAATACAATGCAAGGTGTCAGGCTGTAGGTTCCTATAGCAACACACACTATGTGCCATGTACATTAACAAGTGAACATCTGAAACAATTACAGTCATGCTTGATGTGTAAGAATAATAGCAAATAAGAAGAGTAAAAGAAGAAATTAAATTAGGAGCCAAACAATAAGGAAGACCAGAGATGTAAGAATCGCTAATAGAAACAAGACAAAACTCAGAGACGATTTGATCGCAAGCGATTGCAGTATGTGAAATGATAGATGTCTGGTTATAGGCCGCCGAAAGTGTGGAGGAGAGACAAGAAGATAATTATGAGTGGAAAGAAAAAGATCATGGAATATCAGAAGGTTATTCAACATTACCTTGTTTAACGATTCCGTTCCACCTTCTAAGGCTATACGAAGCAGAATAACGTCGGAAGATGGTGATAATAAATTGTGGCTGTATAAGGATTTGTAAGAAAATGAACTTTGCCAAATGCGATTAGAGAAATACCGTGTCCGATGGAGTTACTTATTTATTTCGGCAAACAAAGTGCCGACGAGAATATTCGTCCCTAAGAGGGAGAAAGAAATAGGACGTCTAGGAAATTTCCATAATGAGAATACACAAATTTGTGTACTCGTCGGCAAGTATTATTTGGGTATCCAAAATAAGGATGAGATTTACATGGGCGGAACATGAAGCACGCATCCGAGACATAAGGAATGCATGTGTATAAGTTTTACAGGGAAGAGCTGTAGGTGACAGAAAACTTCAACACACATTCAGAGAACTATGTCGATTGGGTTCGACTGCCTCCGGAAAGGCTCAACTGGTGACGTTTCGACGATGCGGCAATGAAGCTTTCGGCGCCATAAAAGGAAAGAACGAACCGCTGCTATAACTTGATCCTTGGAGTCAGATCAGTTAAAATCTTAAAGCGTAGTGATCACTGTATGTACCACCTTCTTTAACATTTATTAACAAAGCATTTATTGGTTAGTGTGGTTCTAAGAATAAAGAACTATTATTTCCCCAAACAGCATTAACCAATTGACATTTCTAATGTAGAAGTGAAATGTTTTCTTTGAGGTACGGACTGAAATCTTTTAAATCATATCATATCTCTTATTACTACTGAGATGCAAAACGTAATTTACTTTGCACGTAAAACGGATTTTAAAAGCGTGCAATCTGTTTAGAATCTTCCGCTGAATCACAGATGTTGACCAACTTTCACATCATTTGATTACATCACGTCGGAACAGAACTGATGATTTCTATGGAAGAAAAGAAAGTTAGTATTGACAAAGCCGGTAGTTTCTGAGAACCATAACAGCACGCCCTCGTGTCCACTTATTAACACACAATGGGATGGCACAACCTGTTGTGATGGCCATGGGAGAAGATTATGGGACGACTTGCCTCGCCAGGTATGGGAGCGGCTAAGGTTATGACTTGGTTCGTGTTACATCTTTTGCGGTCAGCCACAACAGTATAGCAGGTCACTGAACAGAATTACTGTCATAACTGAACAGGCAGAAGAGGGATCAATCCGTCTCGTTCCTCTTCGCTATCAGTAAAATGGTCGTGTTAAGAGACTTGACTAGCCAGGTTAAAACACTTTATTAAACTTTACAGCACGCCGAAATATGAGCTTCCCTTAAGCAAACAAAAAGCAAGCTTCAAGATACAGGCCTCCCTTGAGCAGTCGACAGTAGACATTTCATAGAAAACATTCTTTCTTGAAAAACTAATCTTCGTTTATACAAAAGCCAACCACCGGGTCCTATCCAGAAATAAAAAATTAGCAATCTCACTCACATCCTAAAATTTCCCTCCCCCCAAATAATACTAGGTCTACTAATCTGTCCCTTTCCTTCAGGTATTCATAAATTAATCAAAGTATTTAAAAGTTATTTGTACTAGTTAATTTTGTCTTTTGAGAAAAGCGGCCCTTAAAATAAACGAAATTATACCACAATTAAAATAGTTTAAAAAAAAATGGGTGTACGTCACACATAATGAAATTTATTCTAACCTTCTCGCGATCTGAGCGACGTTAGTTTCAGATAAATTTATACCTTTTAGGTTTATAGTCAGTTTACGTGGCGATAATTCAACTCGGCTTTGAGATGAGTTGTTTTGCCTTGAACTTCTTTCCCTTACAGACTCTCCAAAAGTAGGGGGTCTGATTATGACGCATAAACGTATGAGAACGGTTCAGTTAACTCAAGTATAGCACAACACACAAGCACTACAAGAAAATACCGTCATATAAAATGGTGGTTCAAACTACCTCATCTAAGTGAAATTTGAATTAGGTCAGCAGATTTTTTTCGTAAAACTCCCAAATATCATGTTTTAACAAAAACAGTCCAGCGGTTCCCAACCTGTCACATGGATACAGAAGGAGGGGTGGACAAAATGATTTAAAAGGCACTGTTCATGTCTCCAAAGAAGTGTAAATAATTTTAAAGTCTTTAAATTAATTGTCTGCAACTACAAAAACGAAACTTCTGGGTACAAAAATTTGTATGTTATCTAACAGTTCCCACGCTGCACTTTTGCGAATTGATGCGTAAGTTCCAGCCTGTTTCAGAAACCGCTGTGATGGACTGCTCTCTCTCTCTCTCTCTCTCTCTCTCTCTCTCTGATCCATTAGTTAACCCCTTTAATGTTTCCATTTTTTTTCGTGTCCTGTCAAATTCCAAGAAGCGGTTTCTGAGGTGCAAGCGAATAGCAAGTGTTAATTGAAATATCATCAAGTCGCCAGCCA
>NW_019060043.1:63383-152146 GCF_000696155.1 Zootermopsis nevadensis
TAAAACATTAAAAAGGAAATACGTCACCAAAGTCCAGCACCACATGATACTATTGGAACCATCAGATGGTGAGCATATCCGCTTCGTAATCGGAAGGTCCCGGGTTAAAATCGCAACACAGAAACCTGGCAAATTGAATTATATATTAACTATAGATGTTGTGTCCGCAAGGTTTTGTGTACGTCTGCTGCTGAATTCTAGGTTGTGACGTCATGTAGCCTCGCAGGTGGTCACCGACGTTTCTGAGAATCATATCGCCCTATTCTTCAAAGAAATTGTTTATATATATAAATTCGTAGCGAATAGTGCTCTAATATAACAAATTTACTTTCGTGTATAATTCCAGGCTATATCGCATTCAGGTGAATCAGCGTCGTCAAATAACATAACAATAGTTAAACAAATCAGCTGCTACCCTTTAAACCACTTTTGCTGCCAACGCAGGCGGATAGTAGCACGATGCAACCCGCAAACCTAATCTACATACATATGTTTTATTACTCAGTGTTGTGATACTCAAAGAATGTTCGCTGCTCAATAAATAAGAGTAATGTCTTGTGACTCTTGGTAAGTCGTGTGGATTATCATAACAGCCTCCTTGCATTTCCAAGAGATTTCTTGACGCCAACAGATCATACAAACTGCCTCTACTCTATTGACAAATATTACAACAATAAAGTAATAAAAATAATAACAAACTTAACACTCTAGTATGTTATCAAAGATGGTAACCAAAAATGTGTATTGTTATGACGTCAAAATTAATTAGCCCTAATTCCCAAGAGAGCGACATATTACACTCCTCAACACAAGATGTTGGTGAGGGGAAAATTCTTCTTGTGTCTATGAGGAACACACTGCCTCGATATTTCGGGAAGAAAGGCAGTGGCTTCCTCCGAAACGTCGAGCCTTCTTTCCACAATCACGGATTTTATCTGAAACGCAGAAGAAACTGGGTTTCTCGTAAACGACTAAAGATTTTTCCAACATTACATAGTTTTGCAATCCAAAATATTCTTTCTCCAGTTTTACATAAATTTCACAGTCCCTTATGAAAAACCTACAGTAATTACAGCATTTAGAAATCATAATTAGTGGCAGAACAAGCTGAAAGTTATGTGTCAAGTCCTCATTCCACTCGCGTATTTAACACAATCTGTATGCACTGTGACGTGTTTCTGCGTTCCGGTAAAGTTCAGCAATAACGCGGCCCATTTGGTAGAAGACACGCGTGACGTCATGGCTGCAAATTGTATGAAGAACATCGTCTCGGTTCCCGGTTTTAACAACCAGCGTGTCCTCCATCGGTTGCGTGAGACGTCACAGGCAGGCACTCCTGTACGCCTTGGATAAAATCTGTGGTCCGCAGATACGTGACGGTCCGCGGTTATGTTAGAGCTGTATCTTCACCAATGATTAAAACCTCCCATGCTACTATGCACTCTGGATTAAAGGAAGGTGGTTGTGTTCAGTGAAGAAGATTTATTCCGGCATCTCTGAACGGCAGAAACCAGACTCGTAAGTAGACGTCAGCGTCTAGCAGAAACAATGTCTTCTAGCCTGCAGATCTAGACATTAAGTTCCTTTTTTTCTTCGAAATGTTGGCATTCGCCATGTAATATTAAAGCATAACTCAGGTTCTGACCATAAACGTGAATACTTTAATGATTTGGAAGCAGGAAGTGGAAACATATTCCAAAATCCTATTCTTCAGGAAATAAAGAGAAGATTGCTGTCTTAGTTGTAGGACTTTTCAGATGTGCTTGTTGCCTCCATCATCAGGGTGACGAGTTGTGAGACTGGAGGCAGCAAGGGCCTCTAAAACGTCGGTAAAATTCTACAAGACTAAAGGGTGCAACAACCCAAAAGACAGCGTTCTTCGTACTCACCGCCGTGAAAACCTCAGGTCACACGATCATGAAATATACTGTTACACGACAGAGATTCGAACACAAACACTTTCATGAAATATGCTGTTACACGACAGAGATTCGAACACAAGTCCTGAGAGTCACAGTGACACGGACCTGCGTCTCAGCACCGTCCACAGACAAAGTCTTTCAGAGTGGGAGACCAAGTTTCACACCCATATGAAATAAAGTTAGAAGCAGTAATAAAACTAGAAGGGCAGACAGAGACCATAACACTTTTTACAAAGGGCAGCTGAATTTTATAGCGAGGTCATGACCTATTTGCTAAGAAATAACGTGTCTTTTCTGCGGCTTTCTCCTTCAATTGTTTTGTTCATTCATTAAAACAACATGATTTGTCTTGGGTACAGTACGGTTCTCAGACGAACAGAAGGGTGAGGCAAATCAGGTCCTTACCGGTGTCTTCGGGATCTACTGGGCAAAGTAAAAACATGCATGCCGTCATACTTTACCTGCCACGGAACTGTGTTACCATAGGGGCAAGAAGCTGCATTTCAAACAGTCTGCAGCAGAAAAACTTTTATCGTAAGCAGACCCCAGGGAATATATTTTAATATCGGCGACATAGGCGCAGAAATGTGACGTGTTACCCACGTGATCTGTGTGTAGGTATATTTATATAAAAACTAATTCTGAAGTTTTCTGTATATTTTTGTGCAGTGCCTCAGATACATTCGTCCCTAATTAAAGCCCCTTTCCAGTAATTAGACGACCTTTAAACTAAATGCATAAAATAAACACAATGCGAATTTACGCAAGTAATTATGGCAAAGTTTTGTATAGATGCTAATTTAATCTACTTCACAGATCTAGAAGTAAATGGAAAGACAATATTAACATGGATCTTGCAGGAAAATATGAGAGAGTGGGTTAGATAAAACTCGGCCTATAGATAGTTATTCGTTTAAATTTTTCCAGTCAATATATCTTTTTTATCATATATAAGAAGCTATTCTGCCAATCACAAATATAATAATTGACACCCCAATAATATCAGCTGAAGAAACCAAACAAAAAATCTCCTCATTATGAAATTATCTCAGATAATTTCTCACTTCTTTTCTCACAGGTTCTAACAACCCGATGTTCGCATTTTTCCTTAGGATGACAAACCGAGCTACACAAATCAACAAAACCGGTAACTTAGAAAAAATATTATCTTAATCTCCTGATTAATCTGAACCAATGCTTATCCTGACATGACACGGTCAACGACAAGATGCCCACACCATCTGCAACTTCCGTCATTAACATTAAGAGAAGAAATACTTTGAAACAAAACTGTTTCTGAAAAGCACACTCCTTCGCTTATAAAACAAACGAGACCTGAAACCGTCTTTTTATTCACGACAGAAGAAGAACGTATTAAGTTAAACTTACACAAGGGACCAGAATCGAAAGTGAAGCCGTTTTATTTTTCAGCCAAAGTGTTTGTGCGTGTAACAGCTAAGAAAAACATTTCCCATAAAGTTGCGAGAAAAGGTGTCCCTTGGCTTAACAATAGAAAATAAAAATAAAAGAAATTCTAGAGACAATAGCAATTCTGAGGTACGTAAATAAATGGGCTCAAACAAATTACATGGCAAGTAAAAGAGAGGGGGTGACAAATTACTGGCCGGTGACCCCGTGGTCCACGGGCGCCTTCTGTCAGCGACAGAAACAGCAGAAGAACGCATAACATTCTTCAGCTGAGGGCTTCGTAGAAACCTCGGCACATTAGACGATGGTGAATGATACCTAAGCGTCTAATGCTTCCCCTGTCACCACATTGGTGGTAATAATTGAAGTATTCTTAACACTGGTACCTACTGAATAGGAGAATTGGTGGTCCCTGAACGTGGTTGCGAAGATAAATCTCCATCCCTGCCAGGAATTAAGCCCCGATTTCTTCAAACCTGGTTTGATTACAGAAGCACAATAATTAATTCAGGGAGGACAAGATGAATGGGACATGTGGGTAAATATGAGAAACGAGTCCATGATTTTTATCAGAAAGCCCGAAGGAAAGAAACGAGTAGCAAGACCTTGGCGTAGATGGAAGGGTAATATTAAAACGCGTCTTTGGAAATCAGTTTTGGAGGGTGTGATAGCGGGCTGTTGTGAACACGGTAACGAATGTCAGGGTTCCATGTGATTTGCTGGGCGACTATCAGCTTCTGAAATAAGCACACTGTCCCGTGGGGTTAGTTAAATAACAGGGCGAATCAGGTTGAAAACTGCAAGATCCTTTCTTGTTCCTTTTTTTTTCATGCAGATTAGCAACACAATGGGCCATAACGGATTTTCAATTCTTGCCAATTGCAGCTGATCCAATCTGAAGCCAGCCAGAGGCGTTGACCCTAAAGAACAAATTAAGCCACTGGTTGAACCATGTCTACCGACCCACACAGCAGTGTTTAATGACTCAGTGACAACTGTTTGTCAGAACTTCTGTCTCCTGCTTCTTACTTCAACAGTGGAACATCTCCCGACGGCTGGCATACAACGTCCAATAACAAAAAGCAAAATATATTCGTTCATCAGTTCCTTAATTCTGCTGTTTCAACTGAATAATTCTAAATGAAAATTGTACCATTGATGACACTGTTTCATCTGTACATTTTAAAGAGCGCCAAATGTGGATAAAATGGTATGGATGTGGAAGGAAACTGTTGTGACCTGTTTTTATATTACTACCGTTCCAGTATCCTCCTACAGGTACTGAGGAAAATCACTAACACTCTCAGTTACAAGAGCTTTACACCGATCCCCATTTTAAGCCAGATGAACCAAATCAACATCCTCAAAACTTATTCCCATCTACATCTAGGTCTTCCAAATGGTTTTCTTTCATTTTTTCCAACCAAAAAATTTGGTAAGCATTTCTTCATCTGTGTGCCCCGCTCATGAAATCCTCTGTGGATTATCTGTATAACATTTTGAGACCAATATAGCCTACAACATAATAAAATTAAACTTATGAAAAAGAATTGAATAAGAATGAGAGGGACGCAAACGGAAAGTGTCCAAGTACTTTAGGTACGTAAATGAATTGTGAGCTCCGAATGCGTAGAAGACAGACATAAGTAACAATGTGTGTAACAGAAGGAAATTTAAAATGTTTTACAATCTTTCCAGAACAGAACGTCTCCGCTCCATATGACGCATACGTGGAAATTTTAATAACGCGTCGTCAGAATTAGGGGTCCAAACATCATTTATTGGCCTAATTTTGAGCCAAGAAAATCAAGAAACAGAATTACTACAACATATAGGTAAAATATTACAACTCATAAACACATATTTTACGATGGCACATAAATAACAATGAAATCAATATTATATACTTCTTATTATTTAATTTAAAAATAGAATTATGGGCAGCTCCATAATTTCTGCTCTTTGGTAAATATTATCGAGGTTATCAAATCGAGAACGATGAGATTGGGAGGACATGTAGCGCGCAATGGAACGATAAAAAATTAATACACTTTTTTTTAGTGGAGAGTCTAAAGAGGCAAGAGACCACTTGGAAGACCTTGGCGTAGATAGAAGGATATTAAATCGTATCTTAGGGAAGTAGGGCTTGAAGTCAGGTTCAAACTTAATTCCACAGTCCGCCACAACGTCGTGGTTTCGGAACTGGCGCTGTGCTACCACGACACACTTTTCTCGGTTCTATGCGCCGTGGCTTCAGATCCACACACGTACGAGTCATCATTGTGGGCCAGCATCTATGGATTAGGCATCATTAGCCCCACCTCCGCCCACACCTCGCAAACTGAAGGTTTGTGGGGCGTGAGAAGGTACCACAGAGCTCACTCGCATCGCGCCGTGTCGAGCTCAGATGGCTAGGGACACCACAACCTCCGTCCCCACGAGTTCCCTCGATCACGCCTCATGGACTCGAGCTGTTGTTGACAAGACTCGGGAATTACAGGGTTCCAACTTAATTCTAAGTAATTCCCTGCCTGCACGCAAGTCGCTACAAAAATGGAAAGTTACAGCACGAAGGATAAAATCCAATGTTCGATTTTAAAGAACTTACAGCCTGCCTTCAGTGTGAATATAAGTTTCATATTAAATATTTGTTAGCGTGACTGCAGCTCTGCAAGAACACAAATAGTATTAACATAAGATATTAAATCAGTACTTTTTGTCTCATCTAAGCGATAACTAAGTCATTAAGAATACAACAGTAACCTCAGCTAGTCAAGAAATTCCTCTCCTAATATGTATTCAAAATGTGCACTGCAGTGCTCATAAGTTTTATATTGGGGACTAACATGAAATTTTTCGGGACGACTAAAGTTTGGTCCATATCGATCTTTCCACCTTGCATGAAGATAAGCCAAATTTTATCGTTTTTCATAAATAATAGTTGGCGTGTTAGACTATATAAAAATTCGACAACTATTTTCTGAAAAGTTCTTTTTTTGCATAAAATTACAACTTCGATAAAATTCATTGAAAAATAAATTCGTTATTATAGTAATACCAGTAGCAGGGTCTAGTTATTCAAAGCATGTTTGAAAGTAGAGTCACAGACAGAAAGATGATATTAAAATGAATCTTAGATAAATATAAGAATACGAAATGACCTTAAACATATTCCAAAATCTGGCTGTAGCTGTACTTCGACCAGTGCTGTACGACGTTAGAGTAACTTAATTTTCCAGTTGGTCTGTAAGTAAATTAGTCAGTAATTAAATCAATCAGTAACCTATTTAGGTACCACGATATTTATTTTCTCAGTTAGTTACTCAGCAAGTTAATTAACTGATTACCATATCACATACCGATTTTGTCATCTTATCTACACTCCAAAAACAACGATCTTCAAAACACGTACAAATTTGACTTCGTCGTTAGTAACAGCTGTGTGGCGTACCTTTCAACTTTTCTTAATTTCAATGATTTGTTACAACACACAATGGTGTGGGTCTTTCTCTAAGATATAGATTAGTCGTAAGTTTTGATGAAACGTGACTATACACTTAGCCGTTTCGATGCTCCCAATTGCTTGCTACGAAAGTCAAGTCAAGTTTAATTTAATGTCTGGCAGTTTATCAATGGAAGTAGCAGGGGAGTCTGGCCCCCTTGGTCGCCTGTCCTCTCCACCATTTTCTGTAAGAACACCACGTGCAAAATAGGATTCTCCCCCCACCACCCCTAAAGCCTTCCTACAACCTTCTTCTCATACCACTTTTGAAATGTGTTCTTAAATTATGTACCTGTTTCCTTTTTTTGTAAAACAAGTCGCCAGAAAGTGGGGGGGGGGGGGTGAAGGTGAAATCCTTAAACTACTACTTTCTTGCCTCATACCAATTCGTTTTAATATATTCCACCAAGGATAAATAAGGAAAGAAGGATAGGGGGCAGAGAAGCCTTAACAAATATCGAAATGTCGCAGTAGGGACACTGCCATAAGTATCAAGACAGCGTTCCGACTTATAAATCCGCCTCACAACACGTTAAGTCTGAAACCACTGACGCTCGGGTTAAGCAAGTGGAAACCTTACTTTAGATTTAGATCCGTAGTAAAACCTCATAAAGGAGAACACTTTTCAGTTCCAGAACCTCTAAAATTATGAATGAATATGTTATAAAGTCATCTCCATATTAACTTTATTACATGATCATTACCGCTTAAGACCCGAAGCCTCGTAACTCAGACACTACGCCAAGTCACCGAAGACGTAAAATCACAGAGTTCGTAGTGCACAGCGACTTTCCATTGGCCTAGCTACAATAAAGGTGTAGCAAATTATATACTTTTGCATTACGTAACATAACTGATGTCTTAATTTATCAGCAAATTATGTCGGGAACAGGTTGTTCTAGATGGCATATTCTAAGTTCTACAGCACATTTCGAGTTCTAAGCAAATTTAAACTTTCAGTACTTGCAGTAATGTGTTACAAACCCTACTATTTTATTTAAAAAAAAAGAATTGCAGATTTTTTAAAAAATTGCCTACATACGCAAGGAAGATCAGACATTAAAAATATATATTTATAGATTTCTCCTCAACAAAATTAAAGGAAGAGACACAGCGGTCAGTTAGGCACACGTTTAAAGGAACAACTGGTCTCTTAAAACAGGTTTAATGAGTGTACTGAAGGGAGACATGAATGAGTAAGTCAGGACGTTCCTCGCGTGTAGTTCTCTTGGTCCGCCCCTAAAACCAACTTCTTTGTCCCTGCTGTTGTACTAGACGGGTCCCCGTGGCGACAGCGGAATGCCTGATATCGTATCACCTGGCTATATTTCCTGAATAATACACATAACCCCTCCTGCTGGAATGTCCTGGAGACCAGTATCTCCTAGCAACAGCCAGAGTACGCGTCGTAACTTCAACCGTACGACGTTGCTCCGAGTTCCTATTCCACTGACCAAGTTCTTAACTGATTTCAGACAGTACACATGCGTAGAGGAACGACCCTTGATTTCAAGACAAACATAATATAAACTTACTGGTTTCATATGCAGAACACTTGACAAACAAACAACAAACAAACTCATTAAATAGGATTTGAGGTTCTCAAGGCAGCGAGTATGAAGATGGCTGTCTTTCGGGTTGTAGCGCCGTTTAGTCTGGTACACGTTTACCGACGTATTCTCAGTGGTATCTGCCAGTTCCACCTTTGGCACGTGCATCGGTAAACTACCAGAGTTCCTGGCGCTACAACCCAGAAGACAGACATGTTCAAATTAACTCATTCCACGATGTAGGATTTTTCTTTAAAAGTGAGAAGTTTCGAAGTTGTTGAAGAAATGTTGTTTTCACAAATTCCAAGGATCTACCACAGTTCTCACAAATGCCCTTCACTGGGTTTCATCGCGAGTGTCTAATTTTATGCTTAACCTTCAATGCACACATTCTCTTCCAAGTAGACTCTTTGACTGAAAATTTTTGACCAAAATGTGAAGTGCATTTGTGAGGGAGATAAAAAATACGTTAGAAATTTCGATTTCAAGATAATATTAAAATGGGAATATGGATTAGATCGATCTGGCTGAGGATAGCGACCGATGGTGGGCTTTTGTGAAAAAGATAATAAAGTTTGTGGTCTCAAAAAGACGAAGAATTTCTTGACCAGCTGAGTGACTTTTAGTTTACCAATAAGGAATCTGCTCCACGTGGTTAGTTACCTACATAACCAACTTTGATCTGCCAGAGTAAAAGGTGCTACAACCCAGAAGACGGGCATCTTCGGGTTCACCGCCGTGAAAACCTTCAGTCTTAATTATTACATGTTATTGTCCACAATTTGAAGAAAAATGCCAGGAGATGGTACGCTTTTTTCGCATATCAGTTAAGCCACTTTTGCTCTTATGTCAATAACCCAGTCATGACCACTCTCACCAGTTATTAATAATCCTAATATTAAGTAAAATTTATTTTTATATAATTTGTAATCACGTGTAGAAATCTTGGCATAAATTCAACGGACACGGGTCTCTGCCTTTACGAAACCAGGGCCATCGATGCTGAGATACATTTAAAGTTATTCCACACAACATTCCAGCACTGATACTCATCAGGTACCATTTTAACTCTTGCATTATTAATGTGCTCTTGACTGCGTGTTATAAGAAAGAAGACCTAAGTCACTTGTTGACATTTTATCCTATAATTGATGACTTCAGAGCAAGTTTGGTTTCCATAAGCTGCCTGAACACCAGCTGAGAATTCAGAGCCCCTCCATAAATTCAGTACAGCCTCTACTAAAAGTTAATAATAAATGTTTAACGCAACTAGTGTCATTGAATACGTAACTGCCCGAATGTATTTAGCGGCTGTAAGCAAGTTCGCTGGACGGCCGGGTTTGGATCCTTGTGGGGATGTTTATTCATTTCGCAAGAATGAATCTTTGATGCATAATCAGGAGATATTTTCCTCCTGGGTAAAAAGTAAATGAAGGTTAAAACTAATTACTTATTTTCTGGAGACGTTAAGAAGGACGGAGCTTTAGAGCCAAGCACTTCATAAGCATTCAATGTAAATCTGATTCAGATGGCTCAAAATAGGTGTGTTCAAAAACTCTACAAAACGCCTATTAAAGTCGCTGGCTGTCTGTAAACATGTAACAACTCGAGAATAGCCGAATGAATTTTCATTTTATTTTACATTGGACAAATTTACGAAAAATTGTCGAGACATTTCAGTTTCATTTATATCGGACAATTTTAACGGCAGTTTTAAATGAGATAATATACTTTTGAAGCAAATATTTTAAAACTGCAGAACCTTCGCATTGCGTACAAATAGAATTATTTTTTCGTCAGTAAATTCCTGTTTGGACTGGTCGAAAAATACAGACTCGTAGAATTTCCTTTCCTAGTTAAGGTACAGTCGTCTTTTGTTTTCAAGGACAGAGGTAAAAATACGTTTAAACTAGTGGCTAAGATTCCTACATTTTAGCAATCTTATCTCAGAAATCTATTTTTATACAATTTTTCTAGCTGCGCCCATCTAAATAATCAAGAATTTAGTCCGGTAATACGCAGTTCCTTTACATGTCCCTTAAGTCAATCACCTGTTGCCCATTTCCCATGGACATATCAACACAATTTAGTATTGGCAGCTCAGATAGTTGATCATTTGCTGCTGTCACGCGATTCTGAGCCATATGTGGTGATATTTATAAATGTGTGTTGTTACAACCGTTGCCACGGTAATGGTGTTAAGGAATTTTGGGCCTTATTGGAGAAAATAAGTATGTGTTTTCACTACTATAGATTTTCCCGTCATTCTTTACGGGAAATTTACTAGAAAACGCGTATTTGTGTACGTATAATTCTATTTCCTCATGCCCTCTACTTACACCACAGACGAAACGGATCGGCTAGCGCCTTTTCACGTGATTCCTTCTTTCTCTTAGCACAAGGAAGTGAGTATCTTACACTAGGACACTTCTAACCTCCTTCCTTTATTGCTGGATCCACAACCTTTGCACCAAATGATGTGGGAAAATGACGTACGAATAAATCAATCTAAGAAAGTGCCTAGTCCAAAAAGACCATCAGCTAAATACTTGTATCTGGATTCTAGGTTGGCACGCCTCGCACATTAACATTCCTTTTTCGTTTGAGCGTAGGCCATCCTGTTTTGGTAGAAACATCTGATGATACTCAAAACCAAGTGTCATTCTCGTGTGGAAGTTTAAATGTCTCAAATCCCACTGCCTTTCTATTACAGAAACGCACACTGATTACCAGATTCAATAAGAAAACACTGAAGTTCACATTAACCCTTTATTAGCTGCGCACGAGATAACTCGTTTAGAAACACTGGCATAACTGAACTGGATTTAAACTGTTTAAGCACATGAGTAGATTGGATTATGGTTTATGTAAAGGTTCTTTCCAGAGACACATATAGAAGAACTGAGGAAAATCACGAAGTGCTGAGTCTGTACTGTCGTTGTTCGAGGAGACGTCTGAACCGGACACGTAATGAATTCCAGTCACTCAATATGATGCTGAGACGGCATATTAGCCATTCCTTCCTCTTCCCACTAATCTTAATTATTTTCCTCCTCCTTCCTCATCTTACATTTCCTTTATTTATCTCCTCAGCCTTGGTTCTTTCGATTTGCATCCACTCTCTTCTTCGCCATACGATTTGCACCTTTTCGTATTCTTGCCCCTCAAAGCTACCTCCACCTGTTCCCCCTCCGTTATCTGTTCCCTGTCTCTCTCATTCATCTTCTCAACCTTTTTCTCCATCTTCTCTTCATCCTTCCAATTCCTTGTACCTGTTATTCTTCATTACGATCGCAGTCCGATTTAAAACTTCGGCTCGTCTTGTTGACAAAGTTTTCCATCCTGAAAGAACTTCTGACCCCACAGGGCAACAAATTAAAAACAAATACGCTGTTGGTTGTCACGTGCTCTGGTGAGCCGTGTAGTCTCGCAAAAATTGGCCGACGTTTCAAAGCTTCTCACTGCCTCCATCATCAGAGCAAACACACATGTCGTAGGCGGGATTCAAACACGAGATCCCAACATACAGATGACACAAATTTGCGTGTCTTTTTATAAGGCACGGCTGAAGGCCCACCCAGTGTGACATTATCAGCAACAGCTTTTACCAGGTCAGCTTATACAAGCGACGATTTTGTGAGTTGTGAGTTTGGTGGTCTTCGCAGATGGACACACCAGATAGAACTGAGCCATACCCCAAGCATTTACAAGGAGTAATCTCACATAAAACACTGACCCTATCCCCGTTGTAAATAAGTACACGCATGAAAGCAGTAACCAGGTTGTACTTTCACACATAACGTTGCCTCAACCAGATTCACAAGCCCTGATTTCGACTTTTTCGGTGTTTGCTTTGCACTCAGCTTGATTCTTTGCCCGCTAGAGAGTGGAACACCTCAGACTTCGTTCTTTATACCATGAAATGTGACGCCATACCGTATTTTACCCATGTTCCTCCCTTTCTTTTGAAAGCGTGTTGGAGTGCAATTTGTCAGATGAAGTGAGAGGCATCGTATCTTTTTAACCTCTATCCATTCTCCTGACGTATTATACTCTGAAATCGATGATATTCACACACGATAATTGGTAGAGTTTATGTAGCTCCATGTAATAACGAGTTTTTACATGGGGTCAAATTATTATTAGCATATGATAAGAGACGGCAAGGTCTCGCATGCTGTCTTGAAGTAATCCATAAACCTGTCTACATGGTTCCACATCACAAGTTTCCTGTCTCCTGCGCAGGTCGAATTAACTAATTTCGTAAACTGACGTAAAACACCCTGTTTATTCGCTACTGGTACAAGCTCTTGCATGAACACGTGAATCATAAAAATGCTTGATGGTACATCACATTAAACAATTAACTAATATTCGTATTCAAATAAACCAACACCAAAATAACATGTCCTAACTTTTAATAATACACTCACGATACAAGATTTAATAAAATTTATTTTCTTCAAGACCTAAAACCCCGAAAATAAGCAAAAGGGACTCATAATTGTTGGTTCGATTGAGTCAGTTTAAAGATCTCAAAGAAGGCGTGTGCGTTAGTCCTGTCTTGCACCGTGCGAGTTGAAATTACAAGTAATGGACGAGCTAGGGAGAGTCGCTTTGAAATATGGCTGACATTTTTGTTTTAAGCCGGAGACAATTTTAATAATATTCCAAGATAATTCAGATGCTCTTCATTGTGACATATGAATAGGTATGCAATGTAACATTTTCTGGTGCGGAATGCGAAGCTGGCTGGACCGACCCCCGGTAATTAATGCAAGAGGTCCACCTGCCATGAAACTGGTTACAGACGTATATAATGGAAAATGACCTCCTACGAAAAGGTTCCTGTATCCAAACGAAATGCGTATTTTATATTTTATAAAGCCAGAAAAACAAATAAAACAGGAAAGAAGGAGGAGAAGAAAATGTCAAGGCCCTCAAGGGAGGGTTCAGCGTTTGACCCTTTGGGCAGGCGTCAAGCTGTCACGTCTTCTCAGGGCCCATATAACACACAACCGAACGTAAATTGGGCCGTAAAAGCTAGGCCGGGACTCGAACCCCCCACCGTGAATAGTTTATGCGCTGGGCTTGTTGACAAGGAAAACATCAACGCCAGTCTCTTCCCACAGATGGCGAGGCAGAGTCAGACAGACAGATAGACAGACAGACAGACATATGGGGAGGCCCAAGACCCAGGAAATATTACACAAGACGTGAAGCGCAGTTTGTCACACACTTTAATGTTACCGAGCTGTGGTTCTAATCAGATCTGTAGACACCTTTCAGCTCCGTAGCCGAGAATAGGGTGTGTATGCGCGCGAGCTCTGCGAAGAATAAATAACTTTACTGTCTCCTTATCCCACTTTTATTATTTATCACAGGAAGAATGGAAAGATATGTCAATTTGGAGAACACATATATATTCCAGAATCCTTCTTTACGATATATATCTCACTGGCTTTGACGCTAGCTTATTGTACACGTAAATGTGTTATTGCAAACGTTTTCAAACAGCGCAGACGCTCAGCAAAGAGTCATAAGACTTAAGTTATGTTTGCTTGTGCACCTACGAGATGTAAATGTATTGCTTGCAGAATCAGTTAAGTGAGAGAATCCAATCCCATTATAACACGCAATCCTGAGGAACACACCAAAGTATTCTGCTTTTGCGTCTTCATCTCTTCATTGTTTTATTATTCTGCTCCTTTTAATTTATTTTGAAATTTTCTTTCTTCCCCTTCTGTATCGTGTTCTAATTTCCTCTTCATTTGTTTTACCTTCTCCTACTATTTCTCACATTCCTTCTTGTTATGTTCCTTCTTATGGCTTCTCTTCGTTCTCAATTCCTTCTTCTTTTGTTGTTTCTCCTCCTACGTCCTCTTCCACAGATTCTAAATATTCTTGTCCTCGGTCAGCACGTCCATTCCTTGAAGCTAAAGGCCTTTCAATAACCTGTTACACCTTTGTTTGTTGTCTCCCGTTTTGAGCCGCCTTGAACGTCCTTTGTCGGCACATCTGTCAGCTGGTCTGCCTGTATCAATCCTACGCACCATATTCTCTGCGCGTTCAATTGCTGCCCGACACCTATTTTCTCTAATATATAACAGACGACCGCCACGGTGGTCTAGCGGTTAGAACACTGGCCTTGTAATCCTGGGGTCTCGGGTTCGATTCCCGGCGGTGCCCGAATTTATAACTTGTGTTGGGCAAGGCCGTGGTCTAGGCAACACGGAGTTTTCCTCCGGGGGCTTCCCCGGTTTCTCCGTGGCATCCCAACAATTACTCCATTCACACACAGAAGAAGGCAATGGCAAACCACTTCTGGATCATCTGCCAAGAACGTATATGAACAGGTCCCAGTCCGAGAAAAGGATGGAAGGATCCTGTTCATATGGACCTGTCCTCAGACAGAACACTACAAAAATATAACAGACACAAAATTAAGACGAAAAATTTATTTATCCTTGATTTTTTAACCTTTTTATTTCTAGACGCTGTCAGTAGCTCATACTAAACATCATCGAACTATGAGATGACTACTAGATAATAAATCAAAAATAATACAGAAGGAAACTGTCGTGACCTAATTTGAGGTGCAGCATCGGTATTTCACTGAAGTGGCCAACATAAACCACGAAAACACTTAGACATGATACCCGGTATTAAAGCTACGGTTTAAACCCGGTAACTTCACAACACGAAACACAAATTCTAGCCAAACCTCTGCAAAGTTGGTTGCAAAGATATATTCCCTATAACCAATATTATTTTTTACCTGTTTATCGCCGTAGCGCCAGATACCGATCGCTTTATGCATTAAACTGTTGCCAATCAATGAAACGATGCAGGGCGTAGACGAGTTAAGATCATAATTCTCGTCTTACTTTGTGTTGTGTTCTCGTGTTGTGCCTTGCAATTATAGACCCATATTCGGCCAAATGAAGCTAAAAAATTCATAAACAATCGACTAATTAAGGATTAATCCTGGGTCAGTACGGAGCAGGGCATTGTGTTCTTGATTGGTGTAGCTGCAGATCAACTCAAAACATCGGGCCGTCTCGTTAACCAGACAAAAGCAAAATTGATAAACCCAAATTTTTGACACCCCTGCTTTTAACAAACAGCTCAATTATGGCTCAGCATGAACAGCCTGATTCTCCTTCATTGTTTCATGATGTCATATACATAAAGCTAACAGACGATTGATTTAAAGATCTGGGCTGAGCTGCTGGGAATCCTTCGCTCTTGACTTGCTCACTGCGTTCCACCGGTTGAAGGCGTGCAACAACTTTATTGACCTGTTGTTTTCAAAGAAGGGGTGGGGTGGGGTGGGGGGTGACTGGGTTCAATTGCTCCAAATGGAGTAGGTTAATGAGTTTCGCTTTTTTACTCTCGCCATCTCTTTTCCTATTTCGTAGCTGCAAGATGATCTTTCTTTCACTTACGCCACTGTCAGTCAATCACCGAACTGTCATCCCAGATGACTGCAGCAGAGCTCTGCGGGTACATTCAGGGAACGCACTAATTTGCATACAAAGGAACACACACTTCTTACGGCTTCATTATAACCTGCCTGGAAACGTCGCCATGAAACGTGCAGTGTTCAGTTTCAGGCTCTAAGGACCATCGATCTACACTCACTATTTCAGTCAGACCTCACACTAAGCAGACCTCAGTTTGATTCCGGGTCAGTCAATGTGAAATTTTAGCCATTACTTAATCTAATCCTAAAATTAAGACGTCACAACGTGTCAGGAAAAATTAAACGAGTGACAGAGACACAAGAAGGAGAAAGGTAAGACAGTGAGAGGGAGAAAAAAAAGACTGACACGTGGTTTTCCATAGGGGCAGGCCATGATAAATGCTGTTTGTAAACAGGCGTCGCATTGAGAGATCCGAGGTTTTCACAGCAGTTAATATGATAATGTTTTTATTCTGGGTTGTAAAACCGTGTAGACTTGAGGCTGAAGACGGAGACATCATCTTTCTCCGAAACGAGTCTACACGGCGTCGGAACCAAGACAAACAACATCTTTACTTTGCACTGTTAGCGATAAGTTCTCTATCATTTTAATACAGGCTGCTGATGGATCTAATCTACTGGGTTAATGCTTTTGTTATGCATAAATTAAGAGCGGATTAAATTCGAGAAATGCTTGCTGCAACTCTCCTCAGACTCTTTCAACTTCCTGTTCGCTATCTAAAAATGGACGAGTCTGAAACTTGGCCACTCAAATTAAGGACATCCAGTGTTTCGACTGTCTTACGAAGCAGCATACAAATCGTCCCATTTTGCAGGAAATACAGATCTGAGGGGACATAAAGAATGCAGACTACAAATTCAGAGCTAGCGACGGTCACTCCATGTGCGTTTCCAACGTAATGTAAGTCCCGGTCCAGCAAGGCAGTCAACTCTAGGGCTACCTGTGCCACATGACTCCCCGCTGTCTGACAGCGTCCGGGAAATACGTCACTTCACGCAATTTCGAGGGCATTTCTCCCCACCGGCAGAGCGACCTCCTGTCTGTCTATTTGTCGGGTGGTATAAGAAATGGACCACAGCTTGCCTTGAAGGCGCTGACCATCCCATGGGGCTGACGTCAGCTTTTGCTCCTGTCATTCCATCAAATGTCGGCCTACGAGTAAGGCAGAGTCCAATTATGCCAACAAGCGAAGAGGTTCTTCGAGATCAACATTTCCCATTCCTGACGCTCAACGCAGTCGCATACTTCAGACCCATAAGATAACGAGTTTTCTTCGACGTCCGTCCTGAATAAGGATTCGACTTCTTAGCTTCTTTGCACGTAAAATGAACTCATCAGGGGATTCACGAACACCAACAACTACACTCTCACACTAGTTTAGTGTCACCCCGGTTCAAAACTGCTAGCACCAGAAGCTGAGTCATATCCTCATAACGCACGTGCCTTTGACATGTATTAACAAAATGTTATTCCCTACAGGTTAACCAACCAAAATTCTGTACTCAAAAGCTGTTTTCTCATCCTAGTCACATGATCAGTCCACGATACCCTCCTATAATGAGCGTACTATTAGGTAGGATTTTAGGTTCTCACGTAAGCGAGTACGAAGATGACTGACTTCTGGGTTACAGCGTCAAAAAAAAAGATCTCAAATCTGTCCTCATTATTTACTGCTACGTCTCATTTCTCTCAAAGTTTAAAAAGCCACGTTCGTCGCTTAGACGTGGTAGCGGGGTGAGCGCAGAATTGTTACAACTATGAAAACTAATTTTCTTAAAATAAAATAAAAATAACTGTTCATTTCTGGTTACAGTACTGAACGATGGTGCAAAAAGGAATTCATAAAACACGAAAAAAGACGTATCAAAAAATTAGGTGAATATAATATGTAGCAGTGATATTGTAACCATGTATTTTGTTGTGGAAGGGTTTTATTAACCTTTTGAAGATCATCTGAATGCTATTTAAGAATTGAGTCCGTACCGCAAAGAAAGCACAATATTTCACCACTACGAATATCAACTGGTTGACTCTGTTTAAGGAAGTAATAGCAATTTATTCTGAGAATCGCAAGAAACCCAAAAATACAAAATGCGGACAGACTTTCTGCTTGCTCAAGCGAGTGGTACTTACAATTGCGTCAGTCTCTAAGGGCTGTTTATGTCTTTATGTCTGTATGTCTGTCTGTCTGTCTGTCTGTCTGTCTGTCTGTCTGTCGCGCTTCTGCAATAAGATGTGTTTCACTTTGGGTGGCATTGCCACTGCGCTAATTTGCTCAGAATCAAGACACGTTAATCGTAGCGGTGCTAACATCAACATGCACGGACACGGCGAACATTAAAAGTTTTTTGTTTTGTTTGTGCTGGAAAAAAATCCAAAATGTGCTTGCATCATTCATACGCTTGCAACGCAACTTTCTAACTGGGGTGATGGCATTGAATAAATTTGAAGGGCGGCAATCATCAAAAGCTGGATCACCAGAACTCTTAGAGCCAAGTCTCCACTTGACTCTGGTTAAAATAATACTTAAATATACTCAAGCCACGCCAAAATGAATGGAGTCATCAAAGTTCTATTAGAGTTTACTTGTCGGTTCAGGTAGCCTATTATAACAGCCCCGTCTCTGACGGGCCGCCAACCAATATTACCACTACACTGCCTAATCGTGAGTTTTTCTAACCAGCGCTCTCTCACTGCCTAATCAAACGCTTTGTACCAACGCAACTAAACTGCCTAATCATGTGTCTTCTACCGATCCTCCTGCAACCTAAGATTAAAAACGATTCAATATGTAAAGACATACAAAATAATGTCCTTTCTTATGTCATTTAACGCCAATGTATCAACTGCAGTGGTTATCAGATCCGAATGAGATTGAACACATCAGTAGTGAAGAAGAAATTCGAACAAGGTTCCCAGGAATAGAAGTCTAGAAGTTTTCTAAAATGGGGCTTCTGTTAGTGTATTCAAAATTAAACCAACAATCCGAAGACAGAGGTACAGTCAACACACGAAACGTTGTACAGTCCCTTATCAAAACAATACAAGTCAGACAATGTACAATGGCAAAGCACTCCATATATTGAGCAACAATGGGAATTATTTGTTCCCATTGTTGTAATAATGGGTTCCAACAATGAATTTGGCTCATGCGGAGAGATTCAACCAACCCATAGGATGAAGATTTCCGTCTTCTGGGTTGTTGCGCTGTGTAGTCTGGTCGATATTAACCAACGTTTCAGAGGTCATACTGCCTCCGTCATCAGGGCGATGACGGAGGCAGTATGATCTCTGAAACGTTGGTTAACATCGACCAGACTACACAGCGCAACAACCCAGAAGACAGAAATCTTCATACTCACCGCTGTGAGAACCTCAAGTCTTACAAACCCACAAGCTAGGCCGTGAAGAAGATCTAATAAGCTATAATTTAAACCCTTTATCTGTACCCATTCCCACCCAGCCTCCTCTACAATGGGTACCGGGAACCTTTCCCGGGGGTAAAGCCGGCCGGGGCGTGATGCTGACCATTCACCCCCATCTAGTGCCGAGGTCAAGGAAGAGAGGAGCTATACCTCCACTCACCCCAAACGTCTACATGGCGTATAGTGGGACAAACTTTACTTTACTTTACTTTATCAGTACCCATTAGACTCCTAATTCGAACAGTAGCTGTACGGACTTGCTAGGTGTTTATATTTTACGGGCATGTTCTATTGTTCTCCAGCGACCAGCTTTTTTCACTTCCGATAACAGACATGGCGGATTTATTATCTTACGTTGTCTGTAAAATCAGAAAACCTGGTCGCTTTAGATCAGCTAAAACTCATCTGACCAAGATCGCTTATTAGACAAGCCTCAAGCAAAATCGAATTTAGCGCGACACAACCAACAAACGATGTGCCTCATCATGAGTCTCGAGAAGGACGTTCCATTCTTCTGATGTCCTTTGACCGTGGCGTTGGACTGGTAATTACTCAGGCGTGCCAGAAGGGCAATCAAAGGTATACCCTTCAGTGCTGGCCGCCTGGGCAGGGTTCTGTAATACATAATAATTCTGTACCCTATGATTAGCACATGTGCTTAATTAATGGCCGCCCACAATATCGAGGCATTGCGTGACGCTGTGTGTTCAGGCACGGAAATACGAAGTAAACATCGCAGGGTCCACAAGATCACGGTGACGTAATAAGATAACGGCTTGTGGGGTAGTGACAAGAGGAAAACATTCAACGTTAGAGCGGAACATTCTGAAAATTTCAGCTACTGAACTTTAATTTGAATTGTTGGTAAGAATAGCATTGAGACCAATAACAAAGGCGTAAGGGAATTTGAATATTTATATGTATAATAACAAACAACAAAGATAGTATCTGGGCCAGCTTAGTCAGTACAGTGAGTGACTACACTTGGAAGATCGGAGTTCGATTCCCGTCAGGGTGGAAGTGTTCCCCTTTGCCACAACGTCCAGACCGGCTCTGGGACACATCCAAAGTGTCATAGGAATCCCACAAGTACAAAGTAAATCTGATGAAAGGCTCTCGGACAACAAGCCGCGTCAGGTGGCTGAATGGTGAATGAATCATTTATTCCGCCAATGTTTCGAGAGCCATCTCTGCTTTCATCCTCAGGGCAGCTGCGAAATGAACTGGTTCTACGTAGCTTTATACACAAAGTGAATCGTTGCTGATTGTTAAATTACGTGGTATATCACATAATTTTTTTACCCTTTTTCTCCTTCTCCTTCACTTTCTATTTTTCTCCATATTCTTGGCTGTAATATTCATTTTCCCCATTTTTATTATCTTGGGTGGGGATCAGACTGTGTCTCTGAGAAACTGCGGCCTCTAACGGGCCACTTGTCCATCCTCCAGATGGAACAGCGGTGCGATGATAGTGACTGGAGAAAACAGGACTGGGGGAGAAGAAATATCCCAGTGCCACTTCGACCACCACGAATTTCACGGCTGCCCTGGGAGTGAATTTGGATCTCCGCAGCGAAAAGTCTCTTTTTTCCCTTAACCGCCTGAGCTACATAACAGAGTTTCTCTCCTTTCATGATAAAATTCTTCTCCTCCCACTTCTATGTCTTCTTCCTTTTTCTTATTCAATATCCCCATCTACTGTTTCGTACGTCCAGGATCTATCTGAAAGGAACACTCTCGTTTACCAGTTTCTTCACCAGAGGCTGATTTGGAAACTGCAGTTCCTCCTAGAAACATAAAATATTCAGGACACATACCTTACTATTGCTCCCGACAGGTGAGGCGAAACAGTGTGCTTAGCTTTTGAAGGTAACAAGTCGCAACGGTGGCTGAATGCATCAACGGTGAGATAATGTGTCCACAACTGAAACTACTTTGTCACAGAGATAGGATGACCCTGTGCATGTAGCATGGGATATGAGGACAATTTTTCTTGCAGGCGGCAGGTAATAGGTTAAGGCTGGGATCGAGTTGCTAAGCCTCGCACAGCGCAACAGACAAGGACGTTCGTCATCACGTGACTTTCCAACACTTAGACAAACAACGGACTAAGTCTTAAGTGCAGATTCCAATTTCCGTACGTGTAGAATCTGAAATGTAACTTTTCAGGCGAAAATTTAGGTATTCTGGGTTGTAACGCCGTGTAGACTTTCAGGTTAATTCCAACTTTCCTGAGGGACATACTACCTCCATCTTCAGGGCTAAATCTTACAAGTCCTCATGGGTTTACAACTCACAGGAACAATATTAAATTTCTATTTCTTCCATATCTGTTGCACAAATCATGTTAAGTTGTACAATTATTTATATATTTCCACAAATAATAAAATTTTTCGCCGGCAGCATATAGTGAAATGCCTATGAAAATTAGAAAGGCTGTAATTTAATTTATGCGACGTCAATTTTGGGGTAACAATTCAAAGAGAAACTTGTTGTATAATTCTCAGAATAAACATCGATTTAGTTCCTTTAACAGCGTTAATCAAGTAAACTTTGTAATGGTAAATTTTTGTGTTTTCTTTGCGGTAAAAACCGAATTCGTAAGTATCATTTAGACGAGTTTCCTCTTCAAAAGCCCTCTCAGCGTTAACATCAAAATTCCGCTCTATAGTAGCCCCCCCCCAAAAAAATAACGTAAATATTTTCCTAACCCCACCCCCAAGGCCAATATCAAAATTCAAAATTAACGCAAAGACCCGAATCAACTCCCCCCTACCCCATTTCTTACCCCATCCTGTCTCCTAAATCCCTTGTCCTCACTAAACCTATTCATACCAGAAGGACGAGCGGGCACTGCCTGGGAACCTTCGTAGCCCCAAACCAACTTTATACCCCTCCCCCATTTATAACAGTAGTTCTTATCGCTACTCCCCCCCACTTTCTCTCTCTCTCTTCCTCTTCAAAGGGCCAAATTTCTCATAACAGATGGACATCACAGAACTCTTTAAGCATCTAATCGGGTTTTCTAATTTATACTTAAGTTAAGGCAGATTATGTGGCGTTATGCATTGAATTAATCGAAAGGAATATCAGCTAGGCTTGCACCACCACTAGCAGCGGCAGCATCTTATTAATTTAAAAGGAGACGTGACTTGATCAACACCGTGGCCTGTGATGGTAATATATTTCCCACTTCAGTTTTGTCACATCGTTTGTTTGACCCGAACCTGGCATCCTTAACCCCAGCACGCATCTCGACGTTCACATGTTTCACTATCAGCTCAACTTGGCATGCTACTATGGTTGTTCGTACATTCGTTTCTCTTAGTACAGGGTGTGAATAACCTGCAGTTAGACAGACTACATCCTTTTATACGTTTCTTTGTAGATATATCGCAGGGAAGTTGATACTCATCTAATGGTTTACAATCTCGCGTCTAACACAAACAAATTTCAGAAGAAGTTTCTGCATATATCAAGTTTTCGTAGTTCTTTTTACAAGTTCTTCCATCTATTACTCAGTACAGTATTATAGAAGAACTCCATGTATTTTGAAACGGAATTTACAAAGGTCACTTTTCTTTTACAGCCGCAGCGTAAAAAAGTCTATGAAATATGACGTAATAGAAGACATTAAAACAATTACAAACAGAAACTACACCGGATAACATTTTTAAATATATAACCAATTGGATTCAATATGTTGAAAGAATGCAAAAACATATCCATCCCAGACTATCAACAAATTATAAACCACACGAATTAAGATTGAGGCAGAAACGGGTCAACAAGTGGATTAACCCGTTGACTGCTAGATCATTATCATAATAATGATCTACTATTATTAGCGTAGTGAAGTCATGGAGACTATGATGGAACAAACATGTATAGCTCGGGTCAAAGAGACAAGAAACTCAGGCAGAATTTTGGCTTACAAAGAACTTCATTTTTAAAAAGTCGCCTCGAAGACTGAAAGCAGATGATATTTAATTATATTTAACAAATCTCTTCCACATGCTGGTGTTATATGACGCCGGACTGTTAATAATAAACTGGGAAGGAAACGGTGGTGTTGCATTTGAAGTAACAAGTATCACATCATCATTCTGGAGGGACTAAGGAAAATAAAGAAAATCCTTAGAGTCAGAATATTTGTTCTACAGGCCGACACTTAAACCCAGTACCATCTTTGTATGAAACAGGTATACTAACCACGTAACAGTGATATGGGAGATGCGATGATGACGTCAAGACGTTGAGAATATAAAATGTGATGATGTGAGTGGATGGGACTGGCTCAAGACGCAGTGGCTGGCTTCTGTATTCGGGGTACAGAACCTGGTGTTCTGCTATTAGGGTCCTGGGAAGGTACCCGCAGAATCCACTTCCTTAACTTCGTTTTTCAGTCTCTTGCTGATATTCGTGTTCATTACCTACATAATACATCCACAGTGCACGGTAGATGAACTAGAAACATTAACCCGCGTACGGTCATAAATTATACACCGATGAAGCTAACCAAGATGAAATGTATTATGTTCAATATAAACATAAATTAACTACTTCCTTCACATCGCAACATGTGCACAGATATTTCTTATATAATATATAGACTTATAACTTAATCAATTCTAGATGTTATGACACGTGTCAATGTATTGATCAATGAACCTCTTTCAATAAAACTTACAAACTCCGGTTTAAGCTTCACGTAAAGCAGTTCGGTTTGTCGTGAGGCAGTGCGAAAGATTATCACACCCTGCCTCCATCTTTTAACGTGCATCCCTCGAAGCAAAATTTGCCGGAACTCACTTCATTATATTCTAGATAAGTAATTAAAACCATCAGAACGGATATTCCTTTAGAGCGTTGCCACGGTAACGGTTAAAACAATTCATTCGTAACACACACATGCAGTCGTAAACTTTCTTTTCTTAATACAATAACACCAAGCAAGGAGCTCTGAATTTCAATTCGGGATGTAACCGGTTTGAATCTCAATCGGGGTAATGTTTAACGTGACAGGCTATTTCTGCCCGTGGTTAACGGCTTGTGAAGATCTCGAAGCAGTAGGATCAAGAGGGCACATGTCCACGCATCGAATTGTACATTCTAAGGGGGTTTTCGGGGCTTGAAGCCAGCTCCGTGGTTACCTGACGTCTCATTAAGGAGAAGAACACACAAGACAGCTGTCTACACAGCAAGAGGCGAGCTGTAATCAGAGTACTGAGAACAAGAGTAAGGTAGATTTTTATGATCGCGAAGAATAAGAAGCGATAAAATTTGAAACAAGAAAAGGATTAAGATAATAATTTGCATGGGGAGAGAGTACACTGAACTTTTAAAAGGCACAACTTTCTACTCTGTTAATAATATGGGTTTTGATGCCGAGTAGACTCGTAAGTAGATACTAGCGTTTCGGAGAAACACACTGTATCCATCTTCAAGGCTAAAGTTGGACTTCAGAAGATACAGACACGTCGACATTCACCGACGAACCTACACGGCGCCTAACTCAGAACGTCATCATCGTCCTCACAACCGTAAAAAGCTGAAATCCTTCTACGTGGTAATTTTAGACTGAAGAAACGATGCACATTCCGAACGGTCCGGCAGCAGCCATGCTTACTCGCTCTAAAAGACATTAATTCCGCCGGTAGGAATGCAGAGCTGCACCAGTTTCAGGAACCCGACAACCGGACTGCGGGTCCGCCAAGTCCTGTGAATTATGGCACAACACGAAATCGTATTTCTTGTCGTTGAGGGTGAGAGCGACAATTGTGCCCGGTGTCGGGACCCCCTGCAGAGGAGACCTGGCATCGGCCCAGGTGATGGCGCTTACTTAATAACTCTCCGTCCACAGGGGTGTCACACCTGTATCGGTCGTCAGAACAGGGGTGTAACAGTTCCTTCCAGCCCGCGAACGCAAAACTGTGCGGGTCAGGACACTGAAGAGGATGGAAAAAAAGACGTTGATGAAGATAAGTGTTAGATTAAGAACGGAGAAACGAAGAGAAGGCAAAAACAGACTGCTGTCATGTTATGGCGTCTCAGCTTTTACAAAAATGAAATTTCTGCGGATGGGTCTGAAACTTTAATATCTGCATTTAATTACTTTCCTGGTGATTTGCTCTTTGTATCGCTGTATTATGAAATTCCGTTCGTGATATTTTACGATTTACGCTAATTGTGTAAGAAGGCTGAATAAAGTCGTTCAGTCAACGAATAGAAACCGTATTGCAAGTCCAAAATATCCTCCGAGATCTTACTATCCTAATAATACAAAATCAAACCTAAATTCCTCGTCTCTAATACTCAGAACTGCCACTTCTGTCCCCAATTCCAAAGACAATGATATTCAGTTAGTGTTTGTTTCTGCCCTGAGGCCGGACAGCTCGTGTCAGTCGCGAATAAACACTATTCGCTGAAAGACGTTACGTAATGTAGGTCCTACTTCAACCCTACAAAGCCCAGTGGTAACTATACGTACCACCTGCTTAAACAATCGACACAACGGCATTTTGTATTTATGGATTTCTTATGATTCTCAGCACAAACAGGAATTATTTCCTTAAACAACATTAAGAGCATTTGCAATAGTGAAGTGTCGTGTTTTCTTTGCGGTATTAACTGGATTCTTAAATACTTGGACGAGCTTCGACTTCAAAGGCTGGCTTTGTCAGCTATGGACTAGACGTACACTATAACTCAGTTTTTCGACTCCTCGCATGAGTCCATACTGCTCAAGCAAAACCACACATAATATATGAAATGCAATTAAGTTTCTTGTGCCGAACCCCGTAGTTTCACACGGAAACAGCAGGGGGAGACGAGCCTGGGGGAAAATTTTAAAAAAAAAGTGTACAGGTAACACTTGAACGCGATGATGTAAGTTCTGGTTTTATAAATGACCACGATACAATACTGCTTTAACGGACTCTCCTGTTGTAACAGAAAAGTGAAATTATGCTAAACAAGCACATTTCAGTCATCATAATAAAAGCTTAGGTTCGTAATTTAATCAGAGGTCTGTCTCTTGAAGAAACACGCGTCTCGCAAATAAAGTGGTCCTTCGGAACCCCGTATGTCGGATCTAACTATTCGATAGGAAGCATTTTCCCTTAGAATTTCAGGTGTCCCATACATTTATTTTCAGTGTGGAAATCGACTATCCTTACGCGACATTATTGGTTTTCCTCAGTCTCCGCACGTGGATAAAAAACACTAACAGTGTCTTGAAACAGACCAGGGCAGCCTTATTCATGATCTTCCTACGTCATTACTTACAAATTTTTATATAATTTGATGCTGTAGATTAAATCTATAACACATGTAGTTGATATATCATCGTTACGTAAACAAAGCAGAAACACTGCTAACCTAACCTCGAGTCTGACTTATGAAAAAATCTTCGTAGTGAGGATGGCTGTCTTCTGGGATGTTTACCAATGTCGTTTCAGATAGGTTTGCCGCTTCCATCATCAGGGCGACATTAAATTCTACCAAACTACTCGGCACATCATCCAATAAGACATTTATATTCATACTCATCGCCGTGACAGCCTGAAACCACGCCAAGAACAGTAAGCATGTGATGGAAAGTAAGCGCGTATAAAATTTCGATCAGTAAGCCTGAACGGGGACGATCACTCGGTAGATCTCGTAGTAGATGGTAGGATAATATTAAGATAAGTCTTAGGGGAATTGTGTGAGAGGGTGTGAAGCGGAATCTTGTGGCTTAGGACAGAGATTGATGGCGGACAATGGATGAAGTTTTGTACGGCTTATTGCAGATCATCGCACTACAAAACGATCAGTCGAATTCATGATCTTGTAGCTCCGTTTCCAAAGAAAGGGCCCAGAGTCCCCGCTGGATAGAAGTCTAGGTGGGCCTCTGGTCGTGAGGTCAAAGGTGAATCATTCATGTTCATGCTGCGAATCGAACCCAGAACGTCACTTCAATGACTGCGCTCTCACAGCGTGACCGTAAAAATACTGAGGACTTTGACGTAAAAAGGGGACACGTGACATTCCCCATTTATTTCAGGAGAGACAATAACTGTTTTAAACATTCAGTACTGAATGCAAGAATGTCGTTAATTTATTAATTTTGCCTTAAAAAGCACGCGGATTTAACTATATTTCCAACCAGAAAATAGGACCAGCTGTTTTAAATTTTTATTTTAATAATTTTCATAACGAACAATATAACTTTACCATTCAAGATTCGTCCTCTTTTTGTAACAAAATGTTTAATTCTGCGTTTGTCAGAGTCACGTACAAAGTTTGTACGCAAATGCTGAAGTCCTCACGTAGGTAAACCCCTGAACATGGAGTCAGTATTTCCCACCGAAACATTGGTATCAACCTACAAGTCCACAACCACTGTGGGTTCATAACTAAAATCCTCTGAAAAAACACGCGGTGATGTTATAAATATCCCGTATTTTCAATTTGTTAAAGCTAACTAATCCTACACAATTTCAGACTGAGACCTTACTTTGTACATGCAGTTAATATTCATTCGCACTTTCGCTTATTTCCTTACAGATAACACTTCCTCTTCAACGCAACTTCTTTGAAGAAAGAATATCATTGTAAAATTCAAACTTTCAGGTGTAATATATGGTCTGAAATGCTGCCAGAGGTCGCAAGGGCGGGTCAGGTCCTTGGGGTCAAATGCAGCCAGCCATCCGACCGACCGGACGGCCGGCAATGTCGCCGTTATCAGACAGGCCATCTCACTCATGATCACACCACGGGCGGTCCAGCAGCCTCGACGTATTGTTCAGGGGTACAAACAACATTTCTCCTCTCCCTACTCATCTGGCACTTCGGCTTCCTAACGAATTGATTGCAGTTTACGGAATCCACGGACAAATAATACACAACACCAATGCTCCAACAACGATAAAAAGAGTAAGGCGTTTCAGCATAAGCGACATAAAGACAGCGAGATTTTAGGAATTCATGGCAGTGAAAATTGCAAATGTTCTGACACAGTTCGATGCCAAAGTTTCGGAGAGACTTTCTCCCTCCATCTTCAGGGTTAAATTTGGGTGGAATATGAAGATGGCTCTTTCCTCTGAGACGTTTCAGAGGTGAATCCTGCGTGAAAATGGAATCCATCAGATGAAATTTGTTTCCATCTTCTAAGTTTAAGAAGTGACTCAGAGAACAGATACCAAATGTAGCAGCTATAGTTGGTGCTGACGTTACAAATACAAAAAGTGTTATATTCTAATCTCCTCGATAGATGCCAAAGTTTCGCAATAACGTGCTGTCTTCACAATCAGTAGTGACGATTAACTTCTTGTAACTTAACATATCATAACCTACAGGAGCCTAAAAATCGCTTACATGAACAAATGTAACGATTCGTATGTAATGACCAGGGACAATACAAGCTTTCGGACAATGAATACTGACCGATATTATGAAACGCAACTGTTTGTCGAATTCTTGGTAGCAACACTCTGCTAGCAACAAAATAAATATTATTCTCTAATCTAAGCTTAGTTATTCCTAGTGGTCTCTACTCTTCAGTAATTCTAACAGATGGTTGAACGATTAAACCGACGTTTCAGGGACCATCTCTGTCTCCATCACCAGGGTTCTGACATCAGAAACGTTGGTTTCGTCGTTTAACCATTTGGCGCGGCTGATCACCCGAGAAAAATTTTACGTCGCCGCGAAAGCTTCAAATCAGATATTTCTCATCTCTCCATTCGCGCTACATGCCCCACCTATCTCATCCACCTAATATACAGTGAAGAGTGAAAATTATGAAGCTCCTCATTATGCAGTTTTCTCCAGCTTCCCAACACGTCATCACGTTTTGGTCCAAATATTCTTTCTCAGCACCTGTCGTCAAACAGTCTCATGTCCTCAAACAGTCTCGTCCTCAAACATTCTCGTGTTCTCAAATAGTCTCATGTCCTCAAACATTCCCGTGTTCTCAAACAGTCTCATGTCCTCAAACAGTCTCGTCCTCAAACATTTTCTTGTTCTCAAACAGTCTCGTGTCCTCAAATAGTCTCGTCCTCAAACATTCTCGTGTCCTCAAACAGTCTCGTCCTCAAAACATTTTCTTTTCCTCAAACATTCTAGTGTTCTCAAACAGTCTCGCGTCCTCAAACAGTCTCGTCCTCAAACATTCTCGTGTTCTCAAACAGTCTCATGTCCTCAAACATTTTATTGTTCTCAAACAGTCTCGTCCTCAAACATTTTCGTGTTCTCAAACAGTCTCATGTCCTCAAACATTTTATTGTTCTCAAACAGTCTCGTCCTCAAACATTTTCTTGTTCTCAAACAGTCTCGTGTCCTCAAACAGTCTCGTCCTAAAACATTTTCTTGTCCTCAAACATTCTCGTGTTCTCAAACAGTCTCGCGTCCTCAAACTGTCTCAAGCTGTGTTCTTCCATTATTTGATATCAAGATTTACACTCACATGAAACAATTTTAATATTTGCTTATTCAGAAGCAGACGGTGAAACACAAAATCATTAACTGCTCTTAATTTCATCGTGAATGCAAAACCTATGTGTTACCAACATTCCCAAATATTTTAAATACGCCACTTTTTTTTTAAAAAAAAGATTTAATTACCTTATGTCAACAAATTAATATAAATACACCGACACATAATACAGAATTAAAAAAAGAGAACGGATATGACGTGAGTACAAAAGGACATGACAAAGCAAGAAAACTAGGTCAGATGACAAATTAGCGTTGCCCTGGGCAGAGGAGGCACAGATGCTGAAGAGGTACTTAGATCTGTCTTACAGCGAAGGCTTGTGGACCCGCTGAGATAATCTGTGTCCTGCATCTCGCAGGCAATCGACACACAGCAGGTATCGAGCAATCGAAGTCTGTTCAATAGCATCGCAGTAGTATATCTCAGCGGTGGACTTCGGTGTCCAAATGTAATTACAAATCGTTAACCGCTTGTCTGGTATCTGGCGGGGGAAAGGGGAGCAGATGGGTTCCATGATATATATCACAGTGACGTAATGTCTTTTGGTCGTGGGGAGAATGTTGGAACAGTAAACAGATACGAGAACTGCATGTTACAGCGCAGGCGCCATCAGTCGCTCAAGACAATGCTGAAATGAAATGGTTTCATGATTTGTAATATCTAATTAGGTTTGATTAATGTACAGGCGCTCTTGCACGAACGGGTACTGAGAGTACTTGCTGTTGGTGTAATGAAAATCAGGCTTCCGAAGGATCGCCCTGATGACGGAGGCAGTATGACCTCTGAAACGTTGGTTAACATCGACCAGACTACACAGCGCAATAACCCAGAAGACAGAAATCTTCATACTCACCGCTGTGAGAACCTCAAGTCTTACAAGAAATAAAAACATTAAATCAAGTCCAAAGCAGAACTCCGCGAAGAAGAGGTGTTCTTGAGAGATCAGAATTCGCTTATATGGCCACGTTATCCGTGGGTTCAATACTGTGTCTAGCATCAAGGTAAAATTCGTGTTCACGTGGAACTCCCGTTGCATTATTCGTCTTTATTTCCACGTCACAGAACATGAAATTGACGTCAGGGTCTTAGTTTTTCGATGTTGATGTTCAGTCCCAAAAATGAAGGCAGTATGATCCTTCGAAACGTCGGTATACATCTACGTCTTCGCCGCCGTGAGAATCTAAAATCTCAGCGTCTAGGCTTATTAAACAACACTATTTCAACCACATTGTTCGAAATTGATTCTAGCTTAAACTCAATCTAAATTGTCGTCAGTAAACATAAATAAGCAATTCAAATATTTGTCTATCATGACGTTTTATAGAGTCGTTTCCTTTGCTTCAAAATGGGGCAACAGTGCGTCATTGCGTCTCATTCGATTCCATATAAGATAGCTTCTCCCTCTGATCTGATACATCTCAATTCTGTTTTGAATTCCATTCGTTATGGAATGACAGTTGATTAGCCCATTGAATCCACGGTGCGTGGTCTGAAATACAATACAAACAAAATGTGTTTCCAATCTAATATTATGATCTCATCTGAAACCGTTCCTTTATCGGCCCTTCACACCTGGTACAGATGTGCACGTCTTAAGCGTTTCGTCCGTTACTGAACGCAACTGAAGAGCGTACCTCAAAGAGAACGGCTGCATCGCTACCTCGCATCGAGTTCAATATTTCTATTACGTCGATCAGCTGATCTGTTGATTACGCAAGACGATCGAAAAGCGACGCAAACATATTTTATTTGTCAATAAATAAATTATATAGAAATCAGAAAACAAAATGAACAATGTACAATTCACTGTTGGAAATGTCTATCGATGCATTTTTTTTGCAACCTAAACACGCACACACACAAAAGTACATAACATCGGTTCTTCACACCGCAAAGCAAGACCACGTTGCTGTCTCTTGATGTTCTATTATCGCAGCGACACACAGAAACACAAATTTTATATTCATAACGGAACACAGCGTGGCAGTCTGTCACGTGCAGTCCTCAATATTTAATCTCGACACAAACGTGAACATATCAATCGAAGAGATCGTCATGGGACTTGTTTCCACAATTATTGAACTCACTGCCTTCTCTACAGGAAGTTCTAGAGATTTCAGAGATGAAACGTTACGCGTTGCGTGGACGACGAACCGGGAGGAGAAGGCGTCATATATGAATGATCTTAGGACCATTATCATTCTAACGAAATCATGGACTAACAAGTTCGCTTATGCCTCTGATGAAGTCTACCCAACAATTTGTTACAAATTAACAAGTTTTAAAAGCCTTTGTACTACCTGCTTCAACAATCAACAACTATTCATTTTGTATTTTTGGCTTTCATATTATTCTCTGGAGCCACGGTGGTCTAGCGGTTAGAACGATGGCCTTGTAATCCTGGGGGCTCGGGTTCGATTCCCGGCGGTGCCCGAATTTATAACTTGTGTTGGGCAAGGCCGTGGTCTAGGCAACACGGAGTTTTCCTCCGGGGGCTTCCCCGGTTTCTCCGTGGCATCCCAACAATTACTCCATTCACACACAGAAGAAGGCAATGGCAAACTACTTCTGGATCATCTGCCAAGAACGTATATGAACAGGTCCCAGTCCGAGAAAAGGATGGAAGGATCCTGTTCGTATGGACCTGTCGTCAGACAGAACACTAAATAAATAAATAAATTATTCTCTGTGTAAATACTGCTGTGTTTTCTTCGCGGTACGGAATTCTTAAATATTATTCAGACGAGCTTCGTCTTTGAAGGGCTAAACACACTGTACTCTCTTCTGTCGTGATTTTACAATCTTAGCAATTTCGTGCTGAAAACGGTCAGAAGTGAACTTTCAACAACGTCACAGACGAAGATAAAACCAGTGCGCGATGTGTTTGGACAATTCTTGACGGGAAATTTACTATTATTCTTCGTACGACAGGACAAGCTCCAATCCCATGTAAAATTACTTTCATATTACATTGTTTTTGTTTTAAACGTAGGTTTCCAGAGACGAGCTGAGATTCTGAACAAGATACTTGCTTGTAGCCGACGATACCTGGAGTCTTTACTGCCGTCCGCAGACACTCTTGGTGGTGTTGTCCGCCACCCCCCCTCCTCCGTGTCTGCCCTCCCCCCTCACCATAACTTTCTCTTTACACCTACTGTTCCTTTGCCTTTCCTCAGTCTCTCCGGTCTGGATGAGAGAATTATATTCGGTTTCATCAGACGAAAACGCCACGGTGGTCTAGCGGTTAGAACGCTGGCCTTGTAATCCTGGGGTCTCGGGTTCGATTCCATCCCTGAAGGACAGAGTGTCTGCAGTTCAAAAAGGGCACGGCCCGCCTTCTCTAATTGTGGAGGCCTTAAGACAAAGTGACCCCCCCTCTAAGTCGTAGAAGCCATCAGCCAAAGTTATCCCAACACTTCTAGGTTCATATCTCAGACATGCATCCAACCAAAGTTCGTTTTCATAAGGGACAAGTTGGCTGATGGGATAATCTCCCATCAGCAGCAACAACCCCAAATTTGTACATGCCAAGGCCTTCCGCCAGTGGAAAAAAAAAGAACAACGTTTGCGTAAGAACATTCCCAGTTTTTGTTTTTATAAAGCAACTTTAATCATTTCAAACTATACGTTTCGTAACCTTGGACTTCCATTTTTGTACTGCGACAAACAGAACATTTCAAACTTACTTGTCTTTTTCAAGGTAAAGAAAGTTACAGAGTAATCCACAGACTTACATACCCATCGCAAGGGGAGACCACAGAATAAACAGACTCGTAAACGAGATATCCCCTATTTATTTCTAATGGCAGCCATCTTGAATGACAGTGGGGCAAACCTTCGATAACTAAACACTTAAAATTATGCGAATATATAACTGTTACGGAATGTACTTCAGCGTATGGGTCCCAGATTACGGCTGGAATATAACGCTGTGCATCAATATATGACCCATTTCATACGTTAAAATTTATTTACAATGGGAAATGGTAACCATGGAATTAGAATTAACCACGACAAATCAAAATAATCACCATTCTTCATCGAGTCAGCACAGAAATGTAAGCAGATCTTTGTGTAATGTGTCAGCTACTTGGCATAAATCTTTGCAAAAATTAAGTACAATTCTCAAATAGCAAATTTCATTAAAATCTTTTCTGCAGTTTTCGAGGTTTTATATGCTGACACACAGAAATAACGAAGAATTTGAGTATTTAGTTGTACACCTGCCCGAAAGCCAGTGCTGACAACACACAAGAAGCCCTCGGACAAGCCATCACTAAAACTTATTAAAAGTTGGGTTATGTTCCTTGAATAATTTATGGTTTTCGATACAGCTGCCTTGCTATTTATATCATGCAGCTAAATCATATTTTCATGAGACGGGGAACTCGATAAATATAGTGACTGACTATGGACTGGACGACCGTGGTCTTATCCCCGGCAAGGACAGAGGAGCCTCTGCGTCTAGACCGGCTCAAGTCTCCTATCCAATGGGTACTGGGACACTGACCACTCACCCCATCTAGTGTCGAGGTTAAGAATTAAGCGCGTACATGACGTAATGAGGGACAGCTTTACTTTTTAGGTCATATTTGCGATCATATTCACAATATGGTTAGGACGCTGGCCTTGTAATCCTGGGGTCTCGGGTTCGAATTTATAACTTGTGTTGGGCAAGGCCGTGGTCTAGGCAACACGGAGTTTCCCCGGTTTCTCCGTGGCATCCCAACAATTACTCTATTCACACACAGAAGAAGGCAATGGTAACCACTTCTGGATCATCTGCCAAGCACGTATATGAACAGGTCCCAGTCCGAGAAAAGGATGGAAGGATCCTGTTCATATGGACCTGTCGTCAGACAGAACACTAAATAATAATAAGATGAGGTGGTCTAGCGGTTAGACCGCTGGTTGGCCTTGTAATCCTGGGGTCTCGGGTTCGATTCCCGGCGGTGCCCGAATTTATAACTTGTGTTGGGCAAGGCCGTGGTCTAGGCAACACGGAGTTTTCCTCCGGGGGCTTCCCCGGTTTCTCCGTGGCATCCCAACAATTACTCCATTCACACACAGAAGAAGGCAATGGCAAACCACTTCTGGATCATCTGCCAAGAACGTAGATGAACAGGTCCCAGTCCGAGAAAAGGATGGAAGGATCCTGTTCATATGGACCTGTCGTCAGACAGAATACTAAATAAATAATATATCATCAGACGCCAGTCCAATGTATTTTTTTACCTTTCTGACCAATCACATTTCTGTAACCAAGAGCTTTGTTCCGTCGTAACACTCTGTTGTATATTTGCTGTGTAAAATAAACCTTGCGTCACTGCCTTCACGCCATTTATACCCTGAATGAGGAGGCAGCAAGTTCCTGCGAAACTTCTATAATCTTTTTCATGTATCTACATTAAGTGCGACTTCAGCAAGACATGAAAATAATGTTCTTAATTTCATTCCGAACCATCCTGTCATGTCCGAAATTACACCTCACGTATGAACATAATCGGAAATTGCAACACGTTATTAAACACCTTAAAAGTGTTTTTTTTTCATAGAGGTGACCTCGAAACGAAGGAGGACTAGTCTGCCATCTTTCTTTCCAAAGTATCGTCACAGTTTAGAAGGCTGATATAATTATTCCGCTTGTTTTAAACTCAATGTCGTAGTTCGTCTATTGTTTTTGTATTCTTTGGTTTGCTATTGGTTTAGATGAATCGACCAATCATGTGGAAGCACTATGTACCGCCCTCAGTGCGATGTTATTTTCCACCTCTGAAAGACAAGTACAGCCTCATTTCGTGAAATAAACAAACAAATAAAAAAAAAAGTGCTGTGGGCAGTGGGTGTTGGATCACTGCTTTTTTTCATAAGTTTCAACTACCAATACCAATAAAAAGAGAGATGGTGGTGTTAATATGCTGTTTGCATTTCAAATAATACGCATTACGTCACTCTGAAATTGTATAAGTATCTTACGACAGGGGTGACCAAGCTGTTACACATAGGCCAGGTATGGCACATGCAGTTTTTTTATTATTTATTTAATGGGACAGACACACTTTAAATTCTTGGGTGCGTTCAGTTTACATGAATATGTCTACCTGACGGGAGGAATTGGCGAATGACAGAATGAAAACAGGAGCGAAGAAGACACCAGCTGAATCCATGGTGAAGAACTCGTCTTGAGGAGCGAATAGTCGCTCACCAGAGCGTTTTCAAAAGTCCGCCACTGATCCCTGTTCTGAGTCAGATGAATCCAGTCCACTCTATCACATTGCATTATTTTAAGATCTACTTTAATATTATACTCCCATCTAAGCTACGTCATTCAAGCAGTGACTTCCCTTCAGGCTTACCGACAAGAATGTTCATATCCTCCATGCGTGCTACATGTCCTGGACATTTAATCTTAATGCAGTAAGTAATTAAAACTAAGAAAATAAAAATAAATACAGAAGTGCACAATATGAACGCAGAATAAGGAGATCTATTTCCCTGCAGGTTTCAGCTTCCAAGCAACGAATTTCAAAGACACTTGCTAACGTAATTTTTGTTGTTACCGTGGAAGATGCGATGATGAGGACATCAAAGTACAAAATTTTAGTTGGAAAGTCTGGTGGTCGGAAGACTCACATATAGATAGAAGGATAATATTGAAACGGACCCTATCACGACTAGATGAGTGACTATAATCTTCTAAAGAAGGACACTGCTCCATGTATTAGTTGGTGCAAATTACGAAGTTCTGTTCGTTAATTTGGACTTCACAGATTAATGCAGATGTCGGTGTTGGTATTTTGAAGGCTTATATGTTGGAATATATGCCCACGTGGCGTTACAACTAACAAGTTCAACGCCGAATCCATCTGTCATTACTTACTCAAAATCTTCTTCACCGCTTTGATCCCTAGTTATCAGTTCCCTCAGAGTTAGAAAATAATTTTCACACTCTTATAAAACAAAACGTAAAATTGTAAAAGTTTTTCTTTGATATGTAAGACTGTAAACAGGACCGTGGCCACAATGGATTATAACCAAAATGGTACTCATTATTCCTATAATTTAATCTTATCTTTAAGGCAGCTAGAAAATTTTGTTGACCCCTGTCATAAAACCTGGGAGTTGGCCAGACAGTGCTGTAGCCTTTACAATGAAGAAGCTCCCTTCATTTAAACTTTCAGGACAAAATCATTCGTCAGATCCGTTGAAAGACGTGAAACAGTGAACCAGTGACTAGAATTGTTAATAACAAAAATCGAAGATTTTAGATCTGAGTTCTCGGTAACAAGAACTCGTAATCCACATGCGTCCACATAAACTCGTCACTGTATTCTGTATCCTATTCTAACCCAGCATCAATCATTTCTCATTTCATAAACAGCTTACTGCATTCTATTTTAATATTATCCTCCCATGCACGTCAGAATATTACGATTTTTTTTTAGGTTTCACTACCAAAATTATTTGTATTTCTTTACTTCTCTCGTACTTACTCAAATCGTTGTTTATGCCAATATTAATTTAATTTAATGAATAGACAGCGAGTAATCATATGATACAGGGTTCTGATGGATCCATATGTTAGATCTAAACCATGGTATCATTTCTCGGTCTACCAAATGACTTAAGAAAGACGTAAGAAGGCACAGATGGTCGTGAAAGGTAAAAGGGTCATGTTCGGAAAACACATAAAAATGACTTCCTTGAAACAATCAAAACACGTCAGTGTGGCTGGGTATGCTACTGTTGAAACAATGCTGAGTGATTACCAAGTGTCAAATGTTTCTGCACACAAGCATGGAACGTAGCACGTATATTTTTATATCTGAACATGACGAAAGTAAAACAGGAAATAAATATTTGTAGAGTTTGTCTTAAAGAGTTTGAACTTCAACAATTTGTTTTTCCTGCGAATTTTGAAGACCGTCCCTCATAATTATTACCTGAGGTAGCTCTACCCGCCCGTTAAGGCGACGACACATCCGACTTGTTTCGTAATAAAAAAGCACTAAAAATCATTTAGAGTCAACGATTTAATCACAGTTATCTTATATTGAAGAACCATCAAAGTGGAGTACAAATAAGAATAGGAAATGCTTCCTAAGTCAGAATTAAAACCGAGACAGCGAAGAAATGCACTGTGACGAACTTCGTGAGTTGTTTTCTTCAAGCTATGATAGGCGGGGCATGAAGCACGCATGTGAAGAAGTAACTTAACACAACTTTGTTTGCTGTATCGAAAGGCAGAGTCCGACTGGAAGATCTCGGTGTACGTGGAAAAAATTAAAACTGATTTTTCGGAAATGGTTGATAAAGTTTAAACTGGCTTATGTTTAGTCTACTGGCGGATTTTTGTGAAAACGGCAATAAATCTCCCCCATTTCATAAGAAAAATTCTGTAAATTTCCTGCATCTCTGTCTTCAAAAGTCCGCTTGATCTATCAAAATTCTGTACGCATTTCATGTGTCCTCTTCCAAGCTACAAGCAAAACCTTCATTAAAATAAAATCTGACCTGTTTAACGCTCCAAACGCTTCACCACATTAATCCGGCTTGCGAAGAGGCATTTATCTTAATTACTTTTCTTCAAAAACATTTTTGTTTTCATCTCACGATTACTCAACAATTCTGCTTTAACTGTAAATGTCTTATAGAATCGGATAAGATACGAATATTAAGTAAATAGGCCTAAAGATTTTAAAAGGAGACGGTCCTGGTCTATTTAAATATTTACCAGGATTAACTGCGAAAAAAATACATAAAATTATATATCCGGACCAAGTACCTCTGCAATACAAGTCCAGAGCTTCGCCGTTATGCAACCTATCCAGTGCGTTCTTCGACGATAAGTAAGAGACCATGTTTAACCTTCCTGTTCTTCTTCTTCTTCTTCTTCTTTTCTAGAAAATCTGTTTCCCAACTAGAAAAGTGTTAAAACGCTGTAAATCTGCTGACTTATATGGAGCAATGTTGAAACACTATGATCACTTCTGCATGTCCTATTAACAGTGTAACATTATCATAAATGAGTTAGCTTTCAACATAAAAATAGCAGGCTAAGGGACCTTTTAAGTCAAATTATTACGCATGCTTCGATTATTTCTTTTTTGAGTTGGATCACTGTGTGTAAAATACTGACGATCGAATATGAAGCCTGAAGCTATAAAATGTTGATCCATTCATAAGTACCGGTTCTCCTCACAATGCAGACGTGACTTGTATCATTATGAGATTCATTCAAGAGATAAGAAAACCCAAATTTAGGGCAATTAATGCACAGCAGACTGACGTACCACTAGCTTATATTTTGGGGTATCCGGTTCGATACCTGCTACCCTGCACGTGGGTTTTTGTTTCACTGTACAGTGTCCACTTCCGAACGCCTTCAACAATTTCATGACCACCTGTTTTGTAAAAGGCGACTTATCGCCCCGATGATAGAGGCAGCAAGGACCTCTCACGGCGCAACATCCCAGAATTCGTCTATTTATTTATTCATTCTTTCTTTTCGTCTCTTCTATAATTTCTTCATTTTCTTCTCTTTTACTGTCATTTATTTTAGCTGACTTTTATTATTTGACATTTGACGTTTGTTTCTACCACGAATAAAATTTCAAAGTTTATTTCTGACTCCGCCTGGCTATTAATACCCAATCAAAATGAACCCACCAGCTGCCGCCGTATCAAAATTCCGCTGCCGTCGTAGAACACAAAATGCTACGCATCTTAACTAAGTTATTGGGTAAATGAAATCCTTTCAGACGGGGATGCAATTTGATAACGGGGTAAGAATGGCAGGTATTAGGGCACCTTTTGAAAGTTGGACCAGAGGGAGGTCATGCAACATCTAATGCTAAAGAAGATGAAAGGTATCTGAAGACAAACCGGAGAAAAGGAGACGCATATACACCATTAACGCCGACCTTCGAGATTCACGACCTGATAAAAGGTACAGGGGATATTATTACTTTTGTTTTTGAAATGCCTGTAGTTGTTTGACCAGAGAGCAAAGTGGTTTAACACGAAACGAATCTCCCAAGCAGCTGCCGCCGCTGGAGCCAGTCCGAAGGCGAAAGAGTCTTGTAGAACGATGCACTTCAACACCGTGGCACGCTGACAGCAGTACGGGGCAAGGATTTTAATCGTACTGACTTCAGTTCGAACCCTCAGCACTTGAACACAACGACAAGATGAGAAATTCGCAACAAAATTCATCTAGAAGAGCTGAAGGAAGAACACCACTTGGGAAGACTTAGGAAAAGATGGAAGGTCATTAAAATTTAATCTTATTGAAAGCGACTGCGTTGTTTAGATTCATCTGACTGAGGGTAGGGACTGGTGGCTGTCTCTTGTGAGACGGTGACGAACATTCGGGTTCTATAAAATGCGGGGAATTTTTTTGACAAGCTGAGCGACTATTAGCTTCTCCGAAGGACTGTCCTGTTTAGTTTACTCTAGTTGGTTAACGTGTGCACTGTTATCTGGGACATCTTACGATACTTTTAACATTTTAATAAACTACGAGGGAAAATATTTCCTAAACACGAAGCCCAATAAGAAATGACAAATGTCAAAGAACGCGTTGTTACCTGATACGGTGCAGACCTAGGTTATGTGCGGATGAAATAGGAAAGAATTATTTATCACTGACTAACCAGATCACGATACATCTGTGTCTTTAGAAATTAACTTGAATGCCAGTGGGGGATACAGAACACCAAAGAAAGTAATCGGTCGACGTATTCCAGGCTGAATTACGTCGTTTCACTCATGTTTTTTTCTTCTGTTACTATCGACATTACAGGAGTCGGAAGGCGGGACGAAGTGACTTTAAAAACACGGCGTGTCCCCCCCCCCCAGCTTCTACAGCGTGTGCACCTTCCCTAATATTTATGCTTCTTAAAATATTTCATTGCTTTTGATGCCATTAGGATAAAAGGTTTAACACTGCCACAATCGTAACCACACACAAGGAATTCTCTTCTCATAGACAAACGTCTTTTAGAGGCTCTTATTTGTCATGGTTTCTTGCAAACTACAATAAACACTGTGCAAGCACTGGAGGGCTTTCGTCGTACTTTGCAGGTGTATATAGGGCTAATAAAATGGCCAACATGGTTACCCATGTTCGAAGTAGCGGTAATAATAATAAATTCTCATTAAAGCGCATAACATTCCTGCATCGTATTCAGAAGATCCCATGCTCTCGGCTCGCAGGTTGGCTATCCACTCCCCGAGGGTCGCAAATTGTGTCTATTTCCTTCAAGACTTCCGATCAAATTTTTGTATTTATTTTTCATTTCTCTTATATTTTACAAGCCTATCCATTTAGTGTACAAATTAAGAAGCTACTCATTACGCACGTAATTTTTTCTCTGGTCTGTCTGCCTGTCTCTCTCTCTCTCTCAGGTTCAAATATTTTTTCAGCCCCGCCTTCTGTAACACCTTCAGGGCATAGTCTTCACTTGGCCAAGTTCCACACCCACACAAAACGGCTGAAATTATAGTCTTGCGCATTTTAATTCTTACGTGTTTAGACAGCAGACTTTTAACTGAATGGTAACAAACTTGCCCCCAATGTGTTCTGTTCTTAATTTTTTTTCCCAACAGATCAGAAGCAGCCTGCAAACCACAAACCACAAAATTATCACTTACGTTCAACAAAACATTCGCATATAATGCAAGATTACAGGATCATTAAAATTGCATACACTTATACTTCCAGAGGGGGGAGAATATATACATAGGAAGGTCTGTAAGTAATCGAAAATGCCAATTTAACTTCCGACGGAATCCAAAGCATCCAAATTTAACAGAGAAAAAACAGATGACAAGACTCTTCGGCCGCGTAAAATATAAGAACAATTTTTTAAACTTCTTCAGGTGGAAATAAACTAAAAGCTATGTCTGTGATGTCGTAGCAATTAATCTTCTGTCCTCAGCGACTAAAGTGGGGTATCAGCTTTCCCTGACTGCACCAGAAGGGCACAGGTCCGAGACGTCTTCTGACACAACAGGGATGTTTAGTGGCTCCTAAACTCCGATACAATATCTTGCTGGTGCACCGAACGCATTCCCAAGAATGTATGTACTAGTCACCATGAACGTCGTATATTGTAATGGATATCTCAGCGTAAACTGTGTGAGAACACTTTGTATAGAATTTCTTCTTCAACAACAACAACAACAACAACAACATTATAATGTCGTAGAAGGCAATCATTTCCAGTGACACCCACTATGGTGGAGGCAGCAACGCTCTCTGTAACGCTATTAAACTTCTACCTAACTAAACGGCGCTGACAACCCAAAAAACAACCAGCCAGATTTGTATATACCATGTTTTCATCCAAGCTGAACCAAATATAAGCTCGATCAGCAAAGATGCTGTTACTATGGAAACCCAAGGCCTGCACTATCACACGAGAACTGTCTCCGCAAGAGAACTGAGCCCAAAGTGTTTGCAACATGTGCGATGTGTTCACCACGAAGTAAAGAACATGGTTTTTAACACGGTTCAATAACGTTAGTGTGGGAAACACTTACACTATTATTCCCTGTGGCCGGTTCCCACTAGTTAGCCGTGATATTACAATTCATAACAACAAAACATATGCAATGAACGCAAGAATGTAGACCTCCATCCTCCTCCAGAACGTATTAGATGTTAATAATAGATGCTCCATTACTAATCCTTGAGCATTAAAACTCCTCCTCTTCCTGATTATAATGCTTCAATTGTGTTTAATAGCAAAACAAAAAGAAATCTTTCTAGCTTATTGAACTATGTACTACACGGCCTATTATAACTACTCGTATGTATAACATGTAGACGGTGAATTACGTAAGACAAGCGGTTGTTAAACTAGTAACCACTGTTAAAAATACTCATGGTCTACAAATCGGGTATGCCTGCCATAAAATCTCTCTTACGTAAGATGAACGCGTTTTAATCTTCCATTTATGCACGAGATGTCCACTAGATACCGCATATATAACATTCATTTAAAGTATTTCCAAATCTCAATGGGATAAAACAAAGGAATGCTTTAAACCCGCTGCCTTTTTAAAAAATCAGCCACAACCCCTAGTCTTTCAGTCGCAAATGCGGATTCTTGCTGAAGTAAACTAACATATCTGTCGACTTTTCCTGAAGACGGAGGAATTATGTTTCTCCGAAACGGTGGTATATACTTAAGAGTCTACACGGCACCACAACCCTGAAGAACCGCTTATCTGACAGCCAAAACGTCTTCTTGTACCGATTCTTACTTATAAAATACATTGCGATTCAGTTATTAATTAATATATTGTTAATTAAATTAAATGCGCTTTATCGCACATAATCATTAGAATGAATTTTAATTTTGTGAAACAGCGTTACCTACTGTCATGTGATTTAAAACCCTTAATAAAATAATTATTTATATCTGCAGTCTATTTAATCATGATAAACTCATAGGCTTTGGGAGAATACTGAAGTCCTATCACTTCTACCTGTTGAGGCAGACACCTTGGAAACAGAATATGCGCGTTTATTATTACACCGGATGGGAACTTTATTGCTGAACGGTCTATCAGCGATATCTGAGAAATTACAACGCCGCTACGCTGATAGTTGCACGGCTCTGCGTATCTCAGACCGCAGACAGGCTGAACAGCCCGTGCTTCATAAAGAAATTATATCCCTACACAAGCAATAAACTACACACAGAACACAGGACAAGTCAGTGATTTTTTGCCTACTTTCCTTATGTAAAATGAGATAGGCTTATAATAGTCCTGTTACTGGATTGTATTCGTGTGTCTGCCTCAACTTATATCGTATAAATAAATCGACGGATTTTCATGAAATGTTGTATACATATAGTGCTACTGCAGTCCACCCCCCACCACCAAACTCGTACCTCTGAATGTCCTAATATAAATAATTTTAACGTACAGTCTGTGTGAATTTCCATCGTGGTGGTGACATGAGCACCACAAATGTACTTTCTTGGGAGAACAGGCAATGGGCAGATATACTAACTTCAATGCTGTGAGATCTTCTTTCCTTATATATGAGCTCCAGATCAAGACGTGACATTAATTTTCACAAACGTTACTCTGTCTTATTCTCAACCAGCTGAATCCAGTCTATAAAATCACACCACATTAAAGAGCCATTTTAAAAGTATTTTTCCACGTGTGCCAAGTATTCTCTTAACTTCAAGTTTATGACCAACTTTGTAAGAATTTATCGTCTTCTACATGGATTCTACAGCACACATGTTCCACTAATCTAATCCTTCTTGATTTAATCTAACACAAAATGAAAGGTATGGATTACGTGGATTCACTATCTATGATTTCACGCATGCTGCTATTATTTACTTCAAAATAGTTTACTACGTACTTTCGTCTAGCCTTTGATACTGGACTTTGCAAATTGTCTTCTTTCAACACCTGTAATGCCATCTGAATGTTGAGACTCCACACACACACACACACTGGATGTACAGAATGTTACCTTATTAGATCATGAATACCCTTTAATGAAAGGCGCTGATCCCTAACCCCATTTGAAAGAACTTATTGTTATGAAAGTTCTTTCAGTCACACGACCCTAAGATAAACGGTCACTCACTTAACACACGGTTAACTTTAGCACAAATCTCACGATTCTGACCCTTAACGTCAACCCGAACTGGGACGCGACGTAAGATTTTATCACAAAAATATTTCGTTAAGTAATGTGCTAGTTTACAGCAATACACTACGCGATTTTAACACAAAATCCTCCAAATCCAATACATGTTTAGAAATATTATAGTGGGGAAAAAAGTGTACCTATATAAATAGATTCAAAATTGTTATTATTAAAATAATAAGTTAATTTCTATAATGAAACTGTTTCGTTACACGCCATGGAGGCGTTTCGGAGAAGATGTGTTTAGCTCCTACTCATTCTTGACCTCGGCACTAGATTGGGGGGGGGGTGAGTGGTCAGTTTCACGCCCCGGCCTCGCTTTACCGCGTAGGAAAGGATCCCCCAGTAGCCACTGCACATGAGAGTCGGTGAATCACGGAGCAGGTCTAAAAAATGAAAACTGGTAGATTAGGATGAATAAACCTAGGGTCGTGGCATATTTAAAGTAACTTTTACTGAATTTGACTGAGGAAAACATAAATCACAATGGAAGCATAAGTGAGTAGAGCCGATAGATCTACCAGGGGTAGAAGTGGGTACCTCTTGAAAACACGTCCATATTTTACCGTCATATCAGACCACTTGGAGTGGCTAAACTAAATGTTACTTCTCATGTCTCAGGGAGAGAAGTCAGGGGTATGAGACATGAAGGAATGACTCAAAAGCATAGGAAACGTCATCGTCTCTCGCCCGGATATTTAGTTGCGTCTTCTTCCTAGCCTTCGATCATTGCGATCCGCGTTTACGTGTCTTCAGCGAGAACATTATGAGCTGCAGGGTCACACATTAAGTTTGATTGGTTCGCTGTGTGCATGCGAGATAAGGACGGCCAGCCATTGTTAAAAAACGTCAGCCAATGACAGCCATTGTTTCATAGCAGAGAGTTAAATGAAGGGCATAAAGAATGGTATACAGACGGAAAGAAAATACACAAGAAATTTTCTATAGAAGATGTTTCAGTGTCCATCAGATTGATGTGGTGAATTGCAGAACCTGAAGCTGCCTAATCCGTATTTATTTTCACTCATTTATTTAAAGACTGATTTGGTAATGCAGCTCGAATGGAAGGATGGCAGTGAAATATTAAAATCAGAGGAAATAATTAATCATGACCACGTTTAAAGACCTGCAATCGCCTTCCCGTTTACATGAGTGTAAAATCTGGTCTCTCACGTTAAGAGAAGAAAGCAGATCAAATATATCTGACATTGGGGTGTCCAGGAAAATATTTGGACTTAAGATTCAAGATGTAAGAGTGGGCTGGAGAAAATTCTACTGAGAGATGCCCAATGACCTCATCAGCACGCTGTTCTATTACTAGCACGATTAAATCAAGGAATATATGATGGGGCATGTAGCACGCATGAGGAGATTAGAAATGTGCACACAGTTTTCGTTTGGAAGCCTAGGAAGAAGAGACCTTTCGTAGAACCTGGGTGTAAATGGTATGATAATATTAAAATGGGTCTTAGATAAATATGGTGGAAAACGTGTAGATTGGATTCATGTTGTTCAGGGTGGGGAGCTGATACGACCACGGCAATAAATTTTCGGGCTCCGTAAAATGGCATCGAATTTCTTGACCAACCATTAGCTTCTCACTATCGACTTTGCTTCATCCAATTGGTTAAATTATTTTTTATTCGAGTAGCTTATCACACTACATCATCTCCTACTGTGGGAAAGGGTCACATGTCTTAAATGGTCATTTCATGTAGTTAATCAACTGTCGGTGTCGCTTCAAATGCAGTGAAATCTTTAATATAAGGAAAGTTTTCATTTCCAGAAATCGAATGTATGTCTTTAGCAGCAAAAGAAGACACGATCTTCAATCCACATCAGAGATTCAATCGTCACCTTTCATCTCACGGTCCGATCAGAGCCGGCATTAAAATAATATGTGAAGTTGTAGCGGTGTTATGTGATTTATGGGTCACAGTATTATGGTATTGTGTGGCTGGAAGTTACGTACGTGACGCGCTATATCCCGGGCGAAGTGAAGTCGGCGGCCTGACTTCTCACGGATGAGACGCCTTAACATCACGCCACCCGCACAGAGCAACAGTGGAGTATGTAAAACCATTCTGAAATACGGCGCGTACCAAGTTTTAAGTACAAAGTCAGCAGGTACCTGATATCATTTGGACAGAAAGGTTAAAGGTCAAAGGGGGTGGGGAGAGTGTTGAATTAATTGAGAAGAAAATAAATCCCTGTACCCTGCGGACATTTTTAAAAAAAATATACTTTTTATGCTCAATTTTTCACATGCGCTGATACGCTGTAATAACTATGGCCATGGCATAGTTTATTTAAAAGCTGATAGTTGCTAAACTGGTTAGGAAAACTTTCTACGTCTTACGAAAAATACGTTTACTTTTTCGCAAAGTTTGGCCACTGGAAGAAACCCCAAGTTACTTCACGCTACTTCAGCCACGTGACGCAGCCTGTAACCCGAGAGTATTCCATCAACTTCAGTCGCCGCAAAATCTTCGCTTCATAGATCCTCATAATATTTAGTGAAAAGTATGGAGTGCTTCATTATAAAACTCCCTGTAGCCTCTCGTCACTTCTTCTCTGTCAGATGAAAATGTTACCCTCAGTACATTCTTTTCAAACGCCCTCAAGATGCAAAGATACATAGTTCAAGGACATAAACGTCTACAGTTGATACAACAGGCCATATTTTCTTCGAAGAATTTTCCAGCACCTGAAACGGAGATAGAACGTCGAACGTTCAGTTTCTTCCTGTAGACCACTTAGAGAAACATGCTTCAAATACCTGCGAATTAAACTCAAAGTGACGTAGCAACTTCTCGAAATACTGACTGATAATGTTGCTATGAAATATAAAGATTTTTGTCGCGGCCTATTTTGAGATAGCTAACCCAGTCAGCGTGATGTGAGTGAAGAAGACCTAATTTCAGCCCACACAGACGGCTTATTGGCTTAGATACGAACCGATGACTATCCAAAACATTCATTCCAAATATTAACAGCGTTTCTCTGTATCACAGAACTTACATACGCATTCTTAAGATGGAATTTGAATTCATTTACGTAACATAGTGCATTTTTACATTAAAATGCGATATCTAGTCAGCTGTGGCTTATGATTCTATTGCCGAACACACATAAGTACTTTAGTTTCTTTTCATTTTTCCTTCGGAGACGTTAAATGATTTTATTTTTTGAAAAATATTCCACATTAAACCACTGATGCTCGTTTGGTGTTGCGATGACATCACTCGCTGGTCAGAGTTATGGCATGGGATTCTGATACAAGGGTTCCGCATTTCGCTGTGCTGGTAGCGCACCTGCTAGTCAGCAAACGTCATGTAATTTTGTTCAGCCAAGGAAGAATAATTTCTTATTTCGTTTCATTACTGTTACGTATGTAAGTCCATTTGGACCATTAGTCAGTCCTTCGTAACAAATGCCACAGGCTCGGTGGGGTGTTTTAAAAAACAATACTAATCCAGCAAAAACAAAGCCGAGACAGAAGTATACAAACGTAGGGTTGGTTAAGTACCGAAAGAAATATTTTATAATGAAGAACTAATTGCTAAAGTTCTCCTGAGCCCATTACTATAATTCAGGGGAAAGAGATAGATTTGTGGGGAAGTAAGAAATACGTATAAAATTTTGATCTGAAAAACTCAAGAGAAAAATACCACTTGGGAGCCCTAAATATAGTAATGACCTTTTTTCCACAGCAGCAGGTCATTTCTTGACCTACAGAGTAATTACCAACTTTTCAATTAAGACCTTTTGCAGTGTAATAAATCATTACTTAGTTAAGAGTCTTAAACTCAAATACTTTCAATTTAAAATTTTGCTTTGTTTTACAACACTTTTTAGCAGCAATCAAATAGGCTTTATTAGCCTACTTCTAATACCACCCGCACCGTATTCCCAACATAAATGTTACATACACAGATGATCAAGAAATTGTCAGATTTTACGGAATAAGGAAAGTTCATCTCAGTGTTTATATAAGCCCGAGTGTGAACTCTATCTTGGGCGAAAAGAATCCAGTTTCATTTTTATAAAACTGAGAACAAGACGAGTTAATTCTGCGCAGTATATGTTACACACCTTACCTCACAAAAATAAATTAAAAACATAACAACTGTCATAACATTTAATCAAATTCACGGTGGATTTATAAATAGCGCTCTATTATAGAGAATTATACTTTTCAATTTACGTAAATAAAGAGATTTGATCCACTTGTGCCCTGAGCTGTCCGCTAGCAAGTTCGACGTTTAAGAAGTACCCCGCCCTGCAGACTGGCAGTCTCAAGACAGCAGTTCACAGGCGTTTACTACTTTGCTTTCGGGAACTTGTATTATAGATCAACGGGTTCCAGAGCATCCTCCTCCTCATCTCATTACATACTGAGATCAATCTCGTTCCTCACCAACGCGCTACATTTTAGATAAATCCGACGCTCCGGCTTAAAGGGGTCTCTGAAACGTTATCTTCCTACAAGTCCACACGGCGTTAAAACAAAGAATTCTAATGCTTCTACCAGTTGTCAATCAAACAGAAAAATAATTAGACTTAAACGCTGTTTAAGGACTTGATCCTCTTGGGCATCCCCCCATGAGCAGGCCGTTAAAATGACTAGCATTTTGCCCAAATGGGACGTCAATTTATTTGATTGTGTGTAAATGATAAGGTGTTTATGAACAATTCGTCATTCAACGCATCAATCCAATAACATCACATAGGTCTTTATTTAACCAGTCAAGGTTCTTTCTGACCAATGATTAAGAATTCGGTCCGTATCACAAATAAAAAAAAACACGAAACTTTACCATTGCAAAGACAAACTTATTAATGCTGTTCAGGGAGACAGTCGCTGTTTAAACAGGTAATCACACAAAAACTATAAATGAAATCTACAGGATTACTGATCGTTAAATCAGGTGGTACATATGTTTACCACTGTCCTTTAAGACCGCAATACTTTGGAAATGTTGAGGTCTTGATATAAGAGACTCTAACCTTATACGGGCTGCAACTTGTGGACCACAATGGACCGGTAAAGTGTGTGGGTACTGAGAGTGGAGGACGTATTAACCGCTTCATGTCACGTGGGCTGGTGTCGAGTGTTTCTTCAAAACTGACATCATACGGGCTACTCAACTATCACAAGTATTTCGCTACTCCCTTTTATAATACGGAAATCAATACACTGAACAACTAACAAACCACTTAAACACCTGTTTAACTGGGACTGTAATACCATGTAGGCTTGCAGTGGGCGTGAAGATCAAGTTCCTTGCATTCTGGACCTTCGTATGACAGTTAAGTAACTTCCATGCTTTATGTATTTACGCTTTTCATCTCTGTGTGAGATGTAGTGTCGAATAGGATTATACTTTAATAATAACTCAGAAAGAGGGTAAAAGCGATCCTGGCCTATTTAAGACAATATCTCAGCACTTCTCTGAGAGGATCCAGGAAAACCACTAAGAACCCAACAGAACGCCAGCCTCTGACCAACCACGTCCATAACATGAACGAAGAACCCCTCAGTTCCTTTGCTATGGACGAGAGGTTCACGCTCCGGCCTTCGGCAAATAGCCCCAGAGTAAGCCTCGACGTTGTGGTAAAGAGAAGAACCCCTTCCCTTATGAGAAGTCCATCTCAGGCTGCATGTCTTACAGTCATGAGATACAGCGGTTCGGTTTATCAGCAGACCTGGATGCACATGTACCAAGTGACATCTTCGTACGCAACTCACAACTCATTTATGCAAAGTGCGTGGAAAATAACAGGCGGTTACTTTTCCTTTACGGTCTGTGTTCGGCGCAGAAGTTTCATGACAAAACGCCAAACTTCCCTTACATCAAATACTTGTGTTATGTTTCCATATATCCGTAAACACTGAAATTGTCGTAGCAGATCGTAGCTCAAGCCACCCACAATCTGATCAAATAATTTTATTGCTTTGTTATTTAATAACACTATTTCAACAACAGAATAACCTGGTAGGATGATCATGAATCTGAGAGGGTATGGAGTGTGGAAGATGTCGGTCTCGCCTAAGAAAAAATTCAGTCTGAAACTCTGAAGCTCCACCCTTCGAATCAGTCATTGTCAAGGTTCTAATACGATTAAAGTTTAAAAACAGGCGATAGATAAAGGCCAAAAGACAGAAAGTGTTAATACGCCATTACTTTTGTCTTTTACGTAAGACGTTGACAGGACTTATAGTGTACGCGGTATGGGTTCCAGGCTACATGCGTGTGGAACGAGGAAGTCTTCCCCGAGCCCGGCCACGTAACCAAGCCACTGTGCCTCCCTGGCAAGCCCGACTGCACTACTGTGGCAAGTCGGAGATACGAGAATCCGAAATAAGTTTAGCGTAAACGTGCATCTGTCATCACACAACGTAAAGCGTCTCAGTAATAAAGACTTCCGATGGACCTCGTGTTGACATGCTCAGTGTGTCTGCTTCTGCGGCCATCTACCTGGGTGTCCTCAGATCTGTTGCTATTCTCATTCGTTCAGTTAACGACGACGTACAAGGACGACGCCTTACGACGTCTTAAATTCCTCGACCAGCAGAACAACAAACAAGTGATAGATAAATATCCAGAAACATGCAGTTAGTTGCACTGAAGCTTTTTAACCTCCGCACTAAGACGTTCTCCTTCCTCATAATTATCCTCGTTTTAAAGTCCAAGCATTCTGTTAAAAATACCGGTTTCAAATATTCTCAATCTCTTCTGTGAAAGGGCAACCTTTGCTCCGCATGTAGAGAGATCAACACCCGAAACACTACCTGTTTCAGGACAGACTAGTCCGGGCATTCCACCTGGATCCGGAGCAACCTTGTTAACACCTCGCTTACATCACACATAATGAACATCTATCTGTGTAATGTACAAATTACATTAAAAATAATAAGACAAAAATCTCTACTCCTAAAACATGACCTTTATAAACACGAAAAGCTTAAAATTGCATTCTAAGAATTGGAACCTAATTAATGTGGGTACGGACAGAGCGAGTAGTCGGACTTCATTCGATCGTTGGGGGTGGGGGGAGGTGGCTGCACTTAATTTATAATTAGAGGGTCCAGTTATTAAAGGCGTGTGAATATCTCGCCCGCTTCATTTCACTCGTGCGCCATGGGACTACGTGAGCAGGATATTAAATATAAAACAGGACCTGCCTGCACTAAATTGCTCGGGCAAGAAATACACCACTCAACAGCCACCAGTGTTTCCGTACTTAAAAAAGTGGTATAACTTTAAAACGTTTATTTAAGCTCACTTTATAGACGAGTGATAACTGACAGATTTTCTGAATAATTTAATATCAAGTAGTACATCTATTAACTTCCTAGTCACGCAAGATGAACTCTTCTCAGTAGCCACCACTGTTTCCGTGCCTCAAGAAACTTTGCTGTAAATTTTAAACGTTTACAAATAATTTACAGAGAATCAACAAGGATTGTAATGACTACTTCAACCATTTGAATCTGAAGCTCGTCTAAAGGATATTTAAGAATTCAGTCCTTACCGCAAAGAAAACACAACACTTCACCATTACAAAGATTCAATCTTTAACTCTGTTTAAGAAACCTATCGTTTATTCCGAGCATTATACAAAATAAGTATATACACTCTGTAGGCAAAATAGAGTGTGTCAATAACTATCAGGTTCTGCTAGGAACTGGGATATTTAAATTATATGAGCTGTTTTTTGTTCTCAAATGCATAGCCTATTTCGTAACATTTCACAGGCCACTTTATGTGTAGTGAGAGGCATTCAATCTCCAGGACAGCGGCCCTGAAGAAGGTGGCAGCATGTTCCTCCGAAACGCCGGTATCCACCCATAAGTCCACACGGCGTTACAACCAGAATACCAAAGTCTGTACTTTTAATGGACGTTCATTTTCCTTAAGGATTAAGTTCACCAACAACACCATATTCGGTCAAAATTACCTTTCCATGTCTCAATCAAAGGCAAATAACTTTAACAGAATACAAAGCATCGTAAAACCAAGAAAACAGCTTAAATGTGGCTGAAGTAAATTTTACTGTCGGTCGATGTATGAACTAACGGCGTGTCTTGGCAGATGTGAACGGGAGACAACTGTATCCGCAGACATCAGTTTCAGCTGCGGGAGAATCAGTACCCTTTCCATTGCTAATACACGTTGTTGTGAACACACATGCATATAATCATACACGCAGCGGCATCCCAAATAAACAAACGAACACTACCGTTCCTGTCTGAGGCACTTTGACCCTTTATGTGACTGTTAAACACGAGAATATATTGTGGTGTGAACGAACCACGCCATAGCCATCACACTGCCTAGAATCTTTTCAAATGTAGCTGCATTGAAAACAGAAGACAGCGTAAATCCTGAAGTAAATTTTTGAGTTGTAATTCCGTCTTTTATGTAAAAACGTAAGGGTTAAATTACAAACATCTATAATTTTAAACGCTGAATTTATTTTACGCCGTGAAATACACATTGAGGGTGTTTGATAAAGAGATATGATTTAAATATATGGACCGAAGGTTCAAGAAATATCAGAATAAACTTCACGGAATGGACACGTAAAATTCATGAAGTAAAAATTGAGTTATAGTCATAAAACTACAAGTGCACAGACAACACTAGGGACACGTATCTAAATCGGAAGATAATATTAAGACTGATCACAAAGACGTACAGCATGAGGGTGTTGACTGGATTCACCTGGCTCAGGATATGAACCAATGACGGAGAATTTCTAGGACTCCTCAACCACAGCAGATATTTCTGCAACCTGTGAACACTCATTACTATTTCAGGAGCAGTCTGAAGATTTAGCAAATATGTCATATCGATTTTCTGCACAGTTTTCTTGCGTTTGTCATTTACTATAATTATCGTAATATGACGTGAGATTCCAGGTGACCTGTTCCTTATCAGGCAATAACAGAGCGGCTTTGATACCGTCAGCTGGTCTGTTGCATGCCACACAATGGGGCGCTCAGTTCCGCGAACAAAGTGCCCAGTGTTCGTGGTTGCATAGCGGATTAGGCACTCCTAAGTGTCGAGGAGGTGAGGCAGCAACGGATGAATACACTTTTATCATTTGTCTTCAGGAGAAGAGATGAAAATCAGTGCTAATTTCTTCCGCCAACCGACCACCACTGAAGCTAAGACAATCTTCCCATTTGTTACTCACTAAAAGACGCACCCAAGATGCAACACAAACTCTCAGATCAAAAGAGATGCAAGTGACACGGTCTTCCTCCTTTTTTTCAATTTTGTCACAGCGCCGAGATGCCCACAGGAAGTTACAACCTCGGATAAGCATCCAATCGCATTACAGTTTAAGTGCTAAACGAGATTTATTCGTGCCTAGTGATGATTCAGTGGCTAGCACAAAAATTATGAAAATATTTTAGCAGTGGTGAAGAACAAACAATAACTTACTGCTTAATCAAGGGAAACGCCAAATTAGCTCCACGTCCGTCGTTCATGGCACTGAAATGCAATACGCCGAGACAAAGTGGCAAAAATTTGCCACGAGATGCAAGGACACGTTGGCATGGAACACAGATTAAATCAGAGAAAACTCAAAATTGAAGTTTTACAAGAATATCTCCGCGCTTGCAGAAACACGCATCCACCAAAATCAAAGTTTCACCCGACAGAAAGCTGGCTGCTTGGACGACTTCATAAATGAAAACTGAACTAAGTGGACGCTGGGGCGGAAATAGAAATTAGTAAATCACTTACGTTCGTGGTGGAATGTGATTATACTGAACTGAATTAACTGTTAAGCCGACAAATCATTCATTATCCTATCATTCGACGTCATATAGTCCCAGGTATTAACAACACAGTGAAGTCAACCGTAGAAAAATAAATCATTATTATCCTTCGTTTAATGTGGCTACTGATCATGACAGACAGGAAAGGATTTATAAATCCTAGACCTCCAATGATAAAACAACCACCGAATTCCAGTTGACATATCATAGGAAGTTTGTGTGTACACAATACAGTTTTCAACGTTTGAAGGAATCAAAATTTTTATACGATGAATTGTTTTGCTTTTTAATTCTGTACATCGACGACAAGAAATAAAATTATTTCAAAGTTAATATGATACGGAATAACAATTTAAGTCAAGAATTTTAATAACTAAACCTCAAAACACAACAGGATAAATACTTCTAGAAAAAGAATTTAAAATTATTTACTTAAAAATAAACTTTATACACATTTTTTTCTTTAGATCTCCAGATTCAAGCTTTTGTGTTTCTATGTACAAATAAATACAAACAGAACAAAGAAGACGTACGGCGGACCGATCCTCAAAAAATCTACAGACACTTTCATTTTTCATACAGTGCCTTAGACCACTGATGCTTGCAGATGTGATCAAATAAGAACTGTACTTCATTCATTCCGATGTTCTTTATATTTCGTTTCGTCTTTAGAAAACCACGGATCACAGCTGGAGGCCCTACACCTGGTCGCTTTTGTTGATTCCAAGAGAGTATTTTAAAAGGTAATAAACCTCAATTTCTTTGAAGGTGAAAAATAAAAATGCCCTTTCTTATTACTTACGAACACTGTACTTTACATGCACAACTCAACGATAAAAGTGTTTGCGCCATACGGTAGCAAGCGACTTACAAGCACGGACGTTGAATTCAATATTAGAATCTGACGTCACGAGAGCACGGGCGTCTTAAGAAGTCAAACTAAAAGCCTGTCTAATGGAAAAGAATTCGTAGGAACAAGTAGCAGAAAAAGCTACCAACACAACCTCTCAAGTTTAATAACTTTCTTGCTGGTAACCACGACAATTCTTCAATAGACGCAGAACTCACGCGAACTGACACTGATATAGATTCATATTCACGACGAACTAGAAAGGAAACAGGAGACAAAGGCAGGGAATATGTTCGAATTTCGGACCTCTGGTGTCTAGGGCGCAGACTGACTGTTGTCAACACACTGGGGTTCCATTCCTCCATTCGCGTTTTTTAATATTTCGTCTCATTCCCAGAAATATCATTAAAATGTTCAATACGATATTATTACCCGTTTTATCTTGGTCCCAAGCGTGTATACCTTGACGAAATTTGGAAAGATATTATAGACACCCATTTTGGGTTCCACTGCAAGGGTGAAATTTGTAATTTACAATTCCTGCTTTCTGCTACCTTCATTGACATTCATCGTTTTATTCAGTCCCTCCAGGTAATATCTGGTGTAGTTCCTTGAAGTAGACCATAACCGCTTTCTTTCACATCCTCTGCAGTAAAGTATTCACAATTATCTTGCCATTCACCGCCATGTAAGTTACGACATAAGAAAGTCGTTGTAAGCAAGTAAATTGTAAGGCCTACACAAACACAACAGAAATACATCCACACTGCGATCTGGGTTCTTTAGCCCTGAAGAAGGCGATAGTATATTACCCCGAAACACTGGTATCTACTTACAAGTCTATTTTCATGGCTGAAGATGGAGAAAACATTACAACCCTGAAGAAAGACATCAACATTACAGCCGTGAGAACCTCGAATATCAAAATATGAATTTAATAACTCCATATTTTATTTTATTAAGTAGCCAATTTTTCAGAAAGAAATGAGCAAATTGTGTATGCGTCAGGACGCAGTGCGAAAACATGTTTTCTTGCTAAGAATGAAAACTCAAGAGCGTAATAACTCCGAAAACTATCTAGGTAATCATTAATTTGTAATGCTATTCTACCTTCCGTATTTCACAATGTCCAATCTTCCTTCGTCTCTACAATAACGAGTCTCACAACACCTACAATTGAAAATGACTCCGTGTGTAGTTTGATTTGCAGCCCAAAAATCTAAGGGACCGTCATCAAAGCACAACACCGTATGATTCATGCAATTGAGGTAACTATTACAGAAGAAATGTTCACAAATTCCAACCCATACCGAAGTACTGCTTCTACCTTAACAGCTAATTCTGACATGAAATTGTTTTCCGTGAATGAAATGAGTTATGAATAATAATGAGCTATAATGACTTACTTAAGGTCCAGAACACTGCACGGTTCTGCTGTCTGCTGTAGATTACATACAACGTGATTTCCCGTCGATCAGCCTTCGCATAAGCCTACAATATAACTAGTGATAGACTTAACCCTTTTAAAGTATGATGGTAACTATATGTACCACTTGATTCAACATTCACTTACTCATCAGTATGCCCACAGAATTTATGGGTTTCATACGATTCTCACAACAAACATCGACTATTTCCTCAAACACCGATAACCAGTTTATCTTCGTAATGGTGAAGTGTCGTGCTTTCTTTGCGGTACGGACTGAAATCTTAAATATACAGGATTTGTACGTATAACCTTCTACAGTTACACCCGGAAGTCCGTGGTAGTAACGTTTGTTGAAAATTCGGTCCCATCCGAGGATCATGCTCAATTGTTACACATTCATGCTGTTCAATTCTAAATCACAGTACAGAGCGGAGCATGCGCAGAACGTGTTATATAAACCTCCCTCCCTCCCGAACACCAGTAACCATTTTAACGGCGCCAAGTTGAATGACGCAAACAAAACTTAATTCCAGACCACAGAATCGTGACAGTGTAACAACTGCATCTGGTGCGCAGAAAATGTCATTGCACATTTACAGAAGTGAAAATCATGATGGTATTACATCTGCTCTGGAGAAAATGACACTAAATGTTTCAGGAACTCAGAATCATGATAGTGTAACAGAATTATGATTTATGTAGTAAATGCCATTTGCAGGAACCAGGGTAAGTTCTTGTTAAATAAAGACGCATGTTTGATTTGGACTGGTACTTCCAAATCGTCGCACATAATCTTTTCAGTTCACTCGCGTGTACTCCAGAATCAGTCAGTAACCCTCCCTCCCTCTATATTCCATGTCTCAAAGCGTTCTTCTTATAGCGTTATAACCCTGTGTGGGTCTTAGCTTGTTTGATGAATTTTTTCCATTCTGTCCTATCATCCACAATTCTTCTCCATCCCCTTACTCCCATCGTCCTCACATCCTCCTCCACGTCGTCTATCCATCGTTTCCGTGGTCTCCCTCTCATCCTTCTTCCCATCGGTCTCCATTCCATCACTCTTCTAGTTACCCTGTTTCCTTCCATTCTTGCAACATGGCCAAGCCAGGCTAACCTTTTGCTTTTGATTAGCCTCACGATATCTGCTCCCTGTATGATACAATCTAGTTCATGATTCATCCTAATTCTCCAGGAGCCATCACTATTCCGTATTGGACCATAGATTTTCCGCAATATTTTGCGTTCAAATATTCTAAGTTGTTGCTCATCAAAGCTAGTTAATGTCCAGGCTTCACATCCATATGTGACTACTGGTCTTATCAGAACTTTATAGATTCTCAGTTTAAGTCCCCTCCCCAGTATTTTAGACTTCATTAAATTCTGATAGGCATAGTAACACCTATTACCATTCACAATACGTGCTTTAATTTCATTAGTTACTGAATTTATAGTATTAATCTGTGAACCCAGGTAATTAAAATTCTGCACATGTTCAAAATTATAATGCCCTATTCTCAATTTATTTGTGACATTTCTTGCTGCTCTTGTAACTTTCATATATTTTGTTTTCGATTCATTTATTTTTAGCCCCCTTAATTCTGTTTCTTCTATCAATTTTAATACTGTTTCTTCCAGTGCAGCTTTATTCCTGCTAATAATAGCTAGATCATCTGCATATGCACTCACGTGTATTGATTTGATGCCTATATGTCCTGAGATCTCAAGTTTCCGAATAGCTGAAGATGAAGTGTTGAAGTGAATATTATGCTCACGAAACACATGTGGGGAACCAGCTACATGCGTACTGAGAAACATCATGACATTTCTGTTCTCTAGGTATAAGTGTGGTAATTAGTACATCATGAGGTTTGTGGTGACCTGTACTTAACAACATGGTTGGAGGAAACAGGTACAGAATTTTTATGGAGAAGTATCTTGGACAGCAACATTAAGCCTGTGATGGAGGCAAGAGATTGATATCATGTCTCAAAGCGTTAACAACTGAAAACACAACTCTGGCTTTTACAACACTTCTTCTTCTTCTTTTTACAGTCAGTGCCATCTATGCACATTTGATATTTCGTGATGTTATCAAGACTTGAATTAATATGATTTCCCAGACTCTGTCTACCGAAAATAACGCATTTTTATTAACCTAAAGCGAAAATGAATAATGGCGAGAAGCGAAGTAATCACATTTCAGCACGGCCTACTGGAATTTTACACGAGAGCCAGAAACAGAGATCCGGTTTTAAGCACAGCAAAATCTCTTTTTTTTAAGTGTTCACGAAAACCACGCCAAATGAGGTGTTACAGTGGCAAAATCAACATAAAAAAGCAAATCCATACATTATTTATTGTTCATGCTGAAGTGAACAGAGTGTGAGGAAAAGTAGTGAGTGGACTTTCTAGCGCAGCGCAGCAATCACAGAACCATCAAGTAGACGCTCCAAAGTCAAATAAAAAGAATCCTGTCTTCCGAATTATAACCTGTGACGGAATCGACGCGTCTACCCTGTCGGCTCAGCTTCGGCGTGCAATGCGCCACGGTCAATGTCATCAGCAGTATCATGAGTAACCTTAAATAGAATAACAAACAGGCTCTAAATTACACGTGTACGTAGCAACAAATCAGCACAGAGCACTTACTGTCGTCTCCAGGACAGCTGAACGCCTGACATCCAATCAGGAACACCCAAATCCCCCGGATACAGAGAAACATCACCACAAATAGCCAATAGCCATCTCGTTCAGATATATAATGAGATGCAAACAAATAAAATATTTATCTAAGCGTTAAGTAACCAACTTCTCAAGCTAAGAACACTACAGTGATTATGGACCCTAAATTAACGAAGTGTTTTGTTTATTGGACATGTAATGCAATTTGCAGGTAAGGAATATGAAGATGTGTTGTTTAGATACTTACAAGGTTAAAGGTCACGGACAGATGATGATTATGGTGATATAATAAAGATAAACTAAACAACCCTAACTCCAAGGCCAGCCAAGAGACATGTCAAAGATGATTATGTTAATAGCAACTTTAAAAGTGGTGGTAATAGTGATTCAATTTAAATTCAATTCTTAATTTTATCCTACGGCTCAACAGCTAAAGAAGACGATTATGGACTCAGCCCAAGAATTTTATCTTAATAAAAATACTAATAATAATATATTTTAGATGGTTCGACAAATTTGTAGTAAAACTTCCAGCGTCAGATTTTAAAAAAATCCTTCCAACGTTTCTGGAATTATGTGATGGGGCATCATGAGATTAGACTTCGTTTCATTACCTACGAAACTCTAAGTCTTATTTATTTATGTAGAAAAGTGTATCAGACATAAAATGGTTTTCATTTCCCTCAATAACTTCTGCTCCAGACGTTTCTGGTTACAATAAATATTTAAGGAGTCACTCTCAAGATGAGTACAAAAGAACACGCAGTTCATGTAACGTGCCCGTTGCTAATGCCAGATTTCAACCAAAATTGGATTTCGATTTTACCCGATGGACTGGCAAAGCAGCAGAGTGTGTGTGTGTGTGTGTGTGTGTGTGTGTGTGTGTGTGTAATATTCAAGAGGTGTCGGGTTTGACACATGTCAGGTGCAAAAGTGTATTAACGCCAGGAAACAGTAGAAATCATTAATACGAGGTGCGATCGGAAAGTTTTAAGACTGTGTCAATAGAGGGCGAACCGGATGTAGTACGAGCTTCTGCCGCTAGGGGGTGCGGCCTACATTCATAGTGAATCAGTGTGCCAGCCGGCATCATCGAATTAGCATTTGTTTCTTAGTTACGGGCGTTTTGCTAGTGCATTACACCGACCCTCCTGCGATTTCGGAATGGCGTGTGCATCAAATGTTGCCAAAGACTCGCCAAAACGGCTACGGAAACCTATGAAATGCTAAAGCAAGCATTTGGGGAGTCCGCAATGGGTAGTTCACAAACTTTTATGTGGCATTCATGTTTTAAAAATGGCCGAACCTCTGTCAATGATGACGAGCGTTCTGGACGACCATCTTCGAGCACAACGCCCGAAAATGTTACGAAGATTCGGCAGGCCATTCACGAAGATCGACGTCGTACCATCAACGACTTGTGCGACATTGCTGGGATAGGCTATGGGACCTGTCAGCTGATTCTAAAGGAAGAACTCCACATGCGACGCATCCTGTCTGAGGACCAGAAGCAGAATCGACTTCTCGTTTGTCAGGAGCTCAAAGATCTTGCAAGAACCGACCCCAACTTCCTTTCTAAGCTCCGTGTGACTTCTTCCTCTTCCCAAAGATGAAAATTCAGCTAAAGGAAAGGAGATTTGAGACGATAGAAGAGATTCAGGCAGAATCGCAGATGGTGCTTGACAGGCTGACAAAGAAAGATTTCCAGGGATGCTTCTTTTGACCATTCTGTATATATTCAGTGCTCACAAATGTCAGGGAAGAGTGATTCGAGGTCATGGTTTAAAATCTCGACCCAAAAACGCGATTCCTAGCTGAGGTTAATCGTGGTATTTCCCAGTACCTCTATTACCCTAAGTGATTCCACTTATCCCTTCCTTCAATACACTTCCAGTTCATTAATTATAATCTGTTTCGAAGCTATGCATTCTGAGTTACTGACAGAGTGGTTAAAGAAATTATAAATTAATAAAATATAAATGTCAAATAAAAATAAAATCTCTAAGCAGTTTGACGTCCTTATCGTCTATAAACTTTGCAATAATTCATCTACATTTCCACAATTATATTAGCAAACACGATATACGAAAACTTGCATGAAATACATCTGACAAAATGGAAGGTGCTCTATATTTTTCTTCTTTATTTCGTTCTTTCTTTCTTCCTGCGTTTATTTATTTGCTCCTTTCTTCCTTTATTTACTTCCTCATTTTTGTATTTCTTTCATACTTTTTCTTCGTTCAATCGTTCAATTTTTCACTTCCTTCTTCAAATATCTGTTACTTGTTCTTTTCTTTTTGTCAAATCATTCTTCGAGTCGGAAGGACATGGGAAGCTAACAGAGCACCTTATGCCTTCAGGGATCGAATCCGAGTCATAAGCGTTATGAGACCACCCCAGTCGTTCAAAATGCTCATTCACCAATCGTGATAGTCATTATTCTCAGCATGAGAACTTGTAACTCGTCTTGTCATCTCTGCATCCAACAACGGATGTTCTCGCTGATATCCAATTGTTAGCCCCACACTCGTATCATTTACTCCTTTGCACAGACTTCCCGCTAGCATCAGCACTGGCGTTAATGCCAAAAATATTTACGTCACAGTCTTTATTATCTGCCTTTGTTAACAGAGAACTTGAGAAAGTTTTTCTGTATATGACCGATGGCGGTTAAGTTACATAATGGATCCACAAATCGTCAAATTTACTAACTAGGATTTGAGGTGTTCACGGCGGTAAGTACAAATATGGCTGCCATCTGGGCTGTACTGCTCTTCACTCTTAATTTATCCTTACCAGAGGGACGAGTGGGCATTGCCAGGGAACTTTCTTCCTATAAGATGTTCTTCCTCCCTCCCTCCCAGAAATCGAAGTGACACTCACTTCTTCCCCGCTAATTTTCTCTTTCAAATTCTACTCTTCTGTTATCCTTCTCTTTCTCTCTCTCTCTCTCTCTCTCTCTCGGCCGTGTAGTCTGGTAGAGGTTTACCAACGTTTCAAAGTTCCTTGCTGTTTCCATCATCAGGATCGCCGAGGACCTCTGAAACGTTGGTAAACTTCTACCAGACTACACGGGGCTACAACCCAGAAGACAGCCAATTTCGTCAACTTTACACTCGGCCGTGTTTGTTCAGCATCATCTCGTCTTGTACCACGTAAAATCGGTACCAAAATTAACACTGCAGTTAAATGTATAAAAATTTAACCTAAGAAACGATACTGACTTTAGAAATCTGACTGTTAACGGATATAACTCGGAGATATTTGAAAACGACGGTTAAGAAATAAAATCTGCAAACAAGGGATAAGATGAGATTAAATTCTTTGAATACTTGCTACCATGCAGTTAGGATCTTGCGTCTTCCAGCACGGTGTCTAAAATATGGAAGCTGAAAATACATAAAATTACAAGTAACTTTACATGCTTTGTATAAGTGTGAAAAAGTGGTATGTTAAATTAAGGGAAAAACATAGACTTATTGTGTTAAAATCGTAAAGTAGGCGGTGCATATAATTACCGCAGAGTTTTGAACGCTTTAACGAACGTAGCACGATTTAGATTATGGGGGTACAAGACCTTAATGCGGTGCCAGACTTGTTTAAGTACGCATATTAATTTCTGAAGTTTTGATATACACATTAATAAAACTTAGAAGGGATAAAATGATTAAAAGCTTAAGAATGGTAATCTAGCTAAATCGTGTTGAGACGTGCCGGTCTGAATGCCTATCTGCTACCATCACAAGAAGTGCAGAGCCAACTAGCGTCGGTTTAAGTGTTTCGAGGAGTCGTGATTAAGCAATCTCACGGGTCCCCCACGTAATGCAACTCGAAGAGTGAAAGTAAGAAGAATCTATTCAATTTAATTTTTACTTGAAAACAAACAGGACCGGTTATATCTGACCACTGCGGCTTCATCATCTCAATGTCACTAAATCTACTGAAATTTGTCTTCATTGGGAAAATTGTTTTACAAGGATTTGAGGTTTTCACGGCGGTAAGTCCGAAGATGACTGTCTTCTGGGTTGTAGCTCCGTCTAGTCTAGTAGAAGTTTACCAACGTTTCAGAGGTCCTTGCTGCCTCCATCATCATGGCGATGAATCGCTACAACCCAGAAGACTGCCATCTACATTTATTATTCTTCGTCTTCTTCCATTTTTGTTGTAACGACCTTATCCTCTTCGTTGATTCATCTTCTTTCCGACAGTTGGCGTGTCATCATTTACTATGGCACTGATAAACGAAACACGGAATTGTACGACATGAGGAAACTAAGCAGTCTAACCCAAATTATACACTAAAAAGTAAGTTCCTACAATAAAAAATACCCATCGCATCACCATACAATTATGCAGTCTTTCAATCATTTTGGGGGGAAGTTTGGCTTCTTATTCTGACAACCAAATCAACCCTAGAAAATAATATCAGCGACAAAATGAATTATTGAACGTTAAGGTACTTTATATGCATATTTACCACTGTCATATAACGGGCTAATATCACCATCATTATGATCTTCAGCGTATAAATATGAGGCCTGTACTTCGTCAATTGTCAGAAATCCTCACTGTGGCTTTGAGGTACAGGGCTGTTCATGAGGTTAATCATGATAGGTACAAAGCGAAGTCAAAGGAAGGCAAATCACATACCTGGTGATTGTCTGAAAGCTAACACATGCACAAGAAACCTAGAACATATCGTGAAAATGAAAAAAAATTGTTCAACTGTCAGATATGTAGGCCATGTGACCAAATGTCAACGTTCAGCCCCTAAGGTAGAGACCGCAGGAACGTAAGAAACTATGTAGGGTCATCATTAGTTAATAAAGTTAACTGGTCGGGCAACTACAAACAATTTCAGTTAATAACAATTTCGATGGTACCTTCTAGGAAAGAAACAGAACTGAAGATGTGTTAATACAAGGAGGATCCAGTTTCCTGTGGTTCCATTGACGGGGGCAAAAAAGCTCGCATAATACACTCGTAATTGCTGTCTTCACCGAGAAGAAGCGACAGCGCTGACGTCGATGGACGAACTTGCTGACATGCAGCAATCGCTTTACGCTTCGACAGCGCCGTTATCATCATCACCACCATTTATCATCATCCGCCATTGTTGGCCCCGTTGTGAGCGCTAATTAGCTTAAAGATGCGGGCCGGCGCCATAATCGCGAACAGGTCACGGGTCAAACAAGTTGTTGCGAGAAAAGTGACGGGCACTGGCGGGTGGCGGGCAGCGGAGAGCTTGCTCCGGGACGGTGCAGTATCGCGTTACCGCCTCGGTTCCCGCAGGGTCTCGCTTTACACCCTGGGCATGTGCGGCGGACCGCGTACTGACTGTCGACACGGGGAGGGCGGACGAGAAACACGAACGAAAGGGACGAAAGAAGAAAGGGAGACAGAGCAGAGAGAGAGATGGGGAGAGACACGAACAGGAAGGCAGAAGAAAGACGAAAGAAACACAAAGCAGGCAATCAGCTCTCATTTAATAATTCAGTCCGTACCGCAAAGAAAGCACAACACTTCACCATTACAAAGATGATTTTTTTAACGCAAATCTAGGAAGTAATCGACTTCAATTTGACTTGCAGTGGCGAGGGAAGGATTATCGTTCAAATCACACCTTAAAAATCGACGTATTTAAAATCGTGTTGCCTAGAAACGAGACGAGATAAGTAAATTCAAGTCTGTAAACTTGTGTTCCGAATACATTTTGATGAAATACTGATGCCACAATGCAAATAAACTGAATCGTAAGAGGAATGTCAAGCATGTTTCAGATGAATAGACAATACGAGACACGAATGGATTAATTACGTTGACAAAATCACAAAGACGTGAAACAACTACATACAAGTTGCGCAATTTGACTTAAACGAAAACAAAAAATTCGATACTGAAAACGCGGAGAAACCAAGTTGGCCTCTATACCATGATTTCTCTTAAGGAAATGAGAAAGTTCCGAATTTCTCTGCTGGGACAGCCGTTTAAAGTCCAAGAATCAAAATTCGTAACACCTGAACTGGAAGCAGGAATTCTCAGTTTCTGTCTTGAATCTACTTAAGTATTAACTCCACGCACGTTAAGGGTGACGTATGACAAAAAGGCCACAACACCTTCAATCAACAGTTTTCTTTAATGTTGTCATGACAACGTTCATAATGTGTCGTAGTGCATTACCCACTCAAGAGTGGCAACATGAAGTAGAGGAATGAGTTCTTCGGAGACTTTCCAGAAGGGAATATTCAGGAATACCAGAGATGTATTAATGGAAAGCGTGACATGCTAAGCCCACCGGTAAACCACTTTAACTCATGAAAACACAGAATGCCCCCCGCTGTGTTGTGAATGATTACTCCCACAACAGAATTCTTCGTCTGCTCAGGAAAATAATTAAAAAAGAGACCAAAGGATGGAATGAAGTAATGGATACCACCATCTTGAAATGAAACAATGTTGTTATTGTTATACATAAGAACAACATTTCAGATCGTCTGCTACAACACCTTATGACTTTTTGACATGGAGTCTGGTTGGAATCGCTAGATCCTGTTTAACATTTACGGCACATCTCATGATGATTATAATTATAAGAGGGGGTAGATACGTAAGTGAAACAAATATCTTCCTGCAACAACAAAAAATGACGTCAGACTTGGATAGATTAGAAACTTTAAAATACCTGAAACAAGTAATTAAATTTAGTGGATATTTTATAACACAGGTACAGTCTGCCCCATAAGATTCTCGCCTTTCAAAGGAAATTTATATCTTGCTTTACCGCAAGCACACATTAATAGCAGACAAATTTTCAGATCCGACAATACGCGATCAAAAAATAAACTCACAATGTACGATATATCTTCAAGTAACGCAGTCCCTCACGCGTAAGAAATCTCGATACATTTCATTCGAGAAACATAACAATTATGGGGCTGAAAATCACAAATATAATAAACAGGCCCACATATATATACATACGATATTTACAAAGCCATTCGTAAGTATACACGTCAGAGATTGATCTACTTAAAGTCAAGAACTCTCTGAGAACACGCGAAACAAGAAATCTGCTTCTAGTCGACAGTCACGCCGCATTCGAATAAACAAGTTTGTTCTTGCGTCATTCGATTCAAGACTCCGTCAGCAGGTAAGCGGGCTTTTTCACTTTGGCAAAAAAAAACTCGCACATCGCACACGAAAGAAATTACTGCAACATTTCACGGAAAATATTTAAAAGAAATTTTGAATGTTAGGCGTAAGAAATCAGTACAAAGGATATGCAGATGTTTTTCGTATTTTATCGACGTATTAAACATACATTACACAGTCTTATCTGATATAACGAAACAGCTGTGCTCTTCAAAATTCCGCACCGTTAAAATAACACATTTCTCTAGATCCATGTGACCATCTGTCACATGGAGCATGTCCCTTTAAATCCACAACAAGACCGACGACTTCTGTCGCCTAGTCTGGTAGAAATATGACGACGTTTCGGAGATGCCTACTGCCTCATCGCCCTGATGACTGAATCAGTGAGCATCTCTGAAACGTCTTCATATTTCTACAAGTCTTGAAGGGACAACACCCCGGAATACCTTCGTGAGATCCTGGAATCTCGCATAATAACCAGGGCGAACCGTCTTCCGCGCAGACTCCGAACAAGAACTCGATGATATTCTGATTTCTTTTTAGGTGCGTACTAAGACCTGTCTGGTTATAAGAGGAAAATGTCCTACCTCCTTCGAGAATCGAACGGAAAAATATTTGGGTCGCTTTGGATTTTATCTGCAGGATTTACCGCGCAAGGTGGAATCTGGTGTGTCACAGGTACACAAAATAGGAAGGGAAAAAAGAACCTTGATCTTTTGCAGGGGGATTCTCTATGCATTATTGTAAATCTGATTCGTAGCTTAATAATTTGCATCGAGAGAAGTGTTCTAGTGATAAAGAGATATGTTTTGACATACTGTAAGCGCATCTTCAGACAACAGTGCATCAGACTGCCCTTTCTAATACGTTCTATTTGAATTCTGCATCCTCCTCGTTATTTATTTCATAACACTCCCTCGCAGTGCCGAGGTTAAGAATGTGTGGAGTAATACCTCCACTCTCCATCACGAACCTTCATGAAGTGGCGCTTCATGAAGCCCAAGGGCAACAGTGTAATGCTTTGTGGACTTGTATGAATGCAGAAACGTTTTAGAGAAACATGCCATGAAGATGGAAGCAATTTTCCTCTTCGAAATGTTGGTATCTGGCTACAGCGTTGCAACCCAGGATACAAACATGGAATTTAATACACTTTTACATTCAGTTTTATGACAGTGAAATTATAAAAACCAACGCTACCAACACAATTATAATTATCACGCGTACTTCTAGCTTGCAACCATTATCATTGCTACTACTGGTACCAGTGCTGTATAACCATTCTTTGGTGAAGCCACTACGAAGTTATGATTCAAGAACAAAAATATAATATCTGTAGAGCCCACAAACTTTGTCTCTGTGTAAAATACTCAGTACTTTTATTTATAACAAATGTCAGACGTGACGCAATGAAGATACGTTCACTTTCATTTCTCGTAATGACCAACACTGTTCACCAACCCATACATACACTTCACAAAAAAGTTTCCTTGAAAGCCTTCATCAAGATTATGTTCCCTCGGCAATATAACGACGCTTTTCAACTGATCAGAATATGTAGTGGCAAATAATATTAACAAAACTGTACAAGATGAATTGCAAAGTACTGTAAAAAATGAAGAGGACTGGGTATATTTTATTGATTATGTCCACCAATTTGCATATCTTTAATCCTAATTAAAAAGTGTCACTACATGATTGTTTCGACCTGCATTGGCAGGGATATTAATAGAATCCTTGAGTCGGACAACGTCTGGAATATTTGTGTTCTGTACCTTCTTGGTAGATCTGAGTAACGCCCTGTAGAATTTAAAAATTTTCACTGCCCTGAAAATTTAAACTCTGGTCTTCTGAGTTACGAAACAGCAAAAGCACGTGAGTACAAAAGTTTTCGAAGTACTTTTTTTGCTTCCATCTTGAGGGGAGTAAATCTTATGATGGCTAAAGCATGTTTCGCCCAAACACTTTAACCACCTCAGGTTCCACACTGCGTCAAAAACCCAGCAGATCACAGAGTCTGTTCGATAAAGGAACGTCTTACAGTGTTAAAGAATTGCAAAGAAGAAGGGGGCGATAAAGACGTGGAGGGAAGTGAAATTATCGAAATATAGAAAACTATGAAAAAGTAACCAACGCTGTTTTAGGCTGAAGAACCACAACCACGTAGGTGGATATTGTGAGTCCGATTTCAAACCTAACCTAATCCGTGTACTTCAAAAAGAGGAGATAAATAAATAAATAAATTAAGAAGAAGATGATGTGTGGTACATTAAATTATGAAAGCAACCGACTGACCACTCAGTATCCCGTAGAAAGCTCGCTAATAAGAGACTGGCATCCTGGCATCGTAGATAAACCTGTAGAGTGAACGAGTTGTTTATACGTCGACCATAAACAACACTGCTGTTTATTTTATTCGCTTTATTCACTCCATTTCAAATTACTGCCAAGAAAGAACCGTTTCACACCGTCCCTGAGATAGATATCACTGCGCGCACTACTTTCATTTTACATTTCGCACAAAGAACCTGAACTGGGCCGACAAGACGTACAAAAATTAAATTTCCTTCCTCCTGCATAATTCCCGATTACGATTTCTGATTCGTAATCTTGAAGTCCCGGCTTCAAATCTCGGACCGGAGACCGATTACCTTTACTCGTCAACAGTGATTTTTCTCAGTCCCTCCGGATACGCTCCGGAATAGCGCTTTAAATTAGATCACGACCACTTCCTATCATATCCTTGTCAGTTCATCATCCGACGCTACGAGGTCTGAGCTACTACTGACAGCATCGTTAAATAAGCCACATAAGTTTAAGTGATTAAATATATTATTCTCTCTCCTTCTTATTCTTAATGTATTCACACCAACGTGAAATCATTAAAATCGGCTATAAAACGCGCTTATAAAACATACGTATACCGATATTTATGAAAAAATTCGTGCCAATGGTGATACAAATATTCCCCTCTTACTGGGAGACAATTTGAGTACATCTTGCGCTTACAAAAACTCTAATAAAACAATACAAAGAACTAACGTCATAATTTTGTTGTCCAACTCGGCCCTACTAAAATAAACCCTAAACTTTGTTTGTAAGACGTATTTTCCACCCAGACAAATGAACCAAGGTTGGGTGGTCTTTTCATACAAGTCGTAAGATACAGTACAGAGAGCGTAATGTATCTTGTACCCAGTAGGATGTTATGGACCCCTCAGTTCAATCATAAACATCCTCTTATCTGATGTTCGGTCTGCAACGCACATTCCTACTTCATAGTATTTTATTACAACAGTATGGGACCCGGCTATGTATAGCAATTACCTGCGTTCGACTACAAGTCCATGTTTACTTTCCTGCAGAAAGCTGTTCTTCACCGGATGTTATCTAATCATTTTCGACCTGTTATACTGCCTACGGCTCGCGGGATTTTTCTCAAGGCAGAGGTAGAAGAGTGTGAAAATATGAAGCGACAGAATGTAATACAGGTGGTCCCAGTTGACGTGGAACCGGCCGAAGCAGCTTGCGAGCTGCCGGGAAATGAGTCAGTCGCTCAACGCAGAACACAGCCGTCGCATGCCGGTTCAGAGTTACGTGGGACACAATGTACATCGTTCACAAGGGTAGTTAGCAACAAAATTTTTCAGTTGTCGCATCCATGACAAATTATCTTCCGTGGCTTCACTAAATAATAAAACAATATTTGCACTGACTGTACTCGGTTTTAATAGCAATTTTAATACAGTCGTTTAAAAACACGTGAGAAACTTAAATCATTTGATAAGTGAAAGATTATTTATTGAGTGTAAGAGGAGGAGGAAAATATATTCCACGTTTGTAATGAGAATTCGTAATGCCTTAAAAATGGATACACGTGGCCGGGTGTAAAGCTGTTAGCCACATGTGACAATCTAACGGCCAATGTCCTTCACGCTTGACAATAAAAGCACGTGGGGGGATGCGGGAAAATATTAAATTAAGTTCTGGCGATGGGCACTCTAGTATCAACAAGTCGAAAGAGGTTATGTAGGTGCCTAGGGGGAGTGTGCGTTTGGCGGGAGTCAGGCTTCAGTCAAGGCGAAGATGTTTTCACATTACTTTGCTTTATAAAGAATTTTTACAATTTTTTTCTATCAATGTGATTTTGTAAAGTAATGCTGTAATAAATTGTCTTCCTGTTCAACACATGAAACATAATTCCGTCAACTGTGACGAGTGATACGCGAGGTTAGTCCGAATAATATTGATATTTTAGCCGGTAAATGTCATTACAAGCTCTGTCTTGAGAGCAAATAGGTCCAGGAAATCAGGAGTCCGCAGCAAAGATACAGCATCAATTGTCAGAAACGATGCCCATCCACTGACACATTTCTCCTTGTTTTAACATTAATAATTTTTAAGTGGGACCATAACATAAAATGTAGATTCTAGTCTTGTGGGTTGTGACGCACTGTAGTCTAGTATGTTGTTAATTACATTCCACAGGCCACACAGCGTCACAACTCAAAAGACCATCGTCCACATTCTCACAGCCAAGAAATTCTCAAATCTCATTAACATAAAATGTTTTCAGTGAAATATAAGTTACGTTTTATTCTCTTCTGTCTTGTAGCCCGGGTAGAAATTTTTAGAGGTTGTTAAATGACTGTCGTACAGAAAAAAGTTACTCAGCCATAACTAAAGCATGGTAAGGTCACCCCGCACCATGAAGACGTAAAGGGAGTGTGGTCTTTTCAACTCCATGATGAAAATCAGTCCAGCTTCTAGCTACGGCATTTTTTATCCGCGTTACTTATACGAAGGTATCTGGGTGAGTCCCATGTCAGTACACTTTCAAAGATACGAGTCCTGTAAGGATCATTTTAAGAGATTGAGACTGAGCTATCACACTTGGTGTAATTAAGTGAGTAAAAATAGTAGCTTTTCACTCCGATACATTGCACTTCGTACATTCACCATTCCGTCTAGAACGTACAGGATTTTAAAACGGCTACCTACGCCGTGCAGTCCTCATTGTCAAGTGATACGGTTGACGTTATTTAAGTAGTTATCTGTGATCTTTTAAACAAATGAGAAGATAAATGATTTTCGATATTTTTTCGTTGTTCGCCTCTATAAAAACACTGCAAGAACCTCCTGCAGTTCGGCTTAATATCATAACTCAAAAGTTCATAAATAAACATGAAAATTAACACGGCCTCTTAACAAAACAGGATGAGTTAATGTAGTTTATGGAGCAATTTCTATATTTTGTATTCACATAACTAAGGCAAATAGGATGAATCGTCTTAAATCTTCACAGGCCTTATTGTACTTACTAAATATATTCAAGTTTTCTTACCACCGACTCAAACAAGACAATATGAATTAAAGTTCCTGGCACAGTAGGACGCATAAAGTTATGTCTTATGACATCAACTTCAAGGGTCTGTTACGTAAAGAACACTGCTATCAAAACAAATTAATTCAACTTAAGTTCATAATAAGTACGTAACCAATAAAGCAACTACCAAGTAGCACAAACTGAAAATTAAGATTTGTTGTCACTGGGTACGATCCTGAATGAGTTGGTGAGACATCATGTTCTCACGGCGCCGAGTATGAAAATTGTAGTCTTCTGGAATACTTTGCCGTCAGGTCTGGTAGAATGACCGACGTTTCAGACATGATTTCTGCCTCCAACATCACATACTCAGTCATCTTCAGTAGACAGTCATTTTGCTACGTGTGCTGTCCTCCGGGGACGACAAACACTGTGAAACCTGTTTCAGATATAAAACGTACTTACAATTAGTAAAAGCAGAGGATTCCAGGGCTTCGCAGCTTTATTAGTAAACGTGGGATAGCCGTTCGAAAGGGCCCGCAGTAGGTGGCAAGAAGGTTTACACCTTATCCAGTAAATCCATCCGATCTCTCCTGCTGGAGTCCTGCAGCATGGGCCTTAACGTCACGTGACAACATAGTGCACTGCCACCCGCAAGTCCTCATCCTACGCCATCACCAGCAAACAGTCGTTTCTGTCTCCAGAACGAAAAGGTTACATCAGCGCCAGGAGACGCAGCATCCCAGACTGATAAGGTTTGTGACTACGGTTAATTCATTACTGGACATGTCTGTTGCCTCAGGTAGATTTGATGTGCTACATAACGTTTCGAAAGTCGGTTCTGCTCCCGTCTTCAGGTTGGTCGTCATAACACTGAAATTTTTTTTCCGTATTATTAGTGGACGATCGGGATAGATCCCGAGAAGTTACAACAACACATACATCCAAAAATACTATCACTTAAGGCCTAGAAGCAATTGTTCATCAACTAACCAACTTTGGTTAGCATTATAAAATTATCTGATACAAATTATTAATATCGATGTTGGTCTAGTTTGTTATAACGCCGCATACACTTGAAGGTAGACATAAACGTTTAAAATAGACATACCGCCTTCATCTTCAGCTATGAACATGGAGATAGTAAATTTCTGCGAAACTATGGCATCTACCTACAAGCCCACATGGCGTTAAAACCCTTAAGACCGCCGTAAGAACCTTAAATCTCACCAATTACATATTATTAATATATAGCCAATTAAAATAATAATGTAACACTAAACCCTTAAGACAGCCGTAAGAACCTTAAATCTCACCAATTACATATTATTAATATATAGCCAATTAAAATAATAATGTAACACTATCTTACACAACCTGCTATGTCCACGAGTTAGACTCGAACCTTACAACTTAGAGTTGTTGATTTTTTCTGCACGCGTCACCCGAAGAAAAAGTTCTACATACGCGCTGTTACCTGTTGGGTACTTTCACACAATTTAAGTTACCAAGGGTGATTAATGGTAGTGGCAGGGCCGGTGGGTTCACTAACCCACGCCAAAGAATCCTTCCCGTCGGGAATTCACAACAAGTTATAAGCATCCAGCCACAACACGTGTGAAATTACATGAGAACACATTACATAATACATAATATTACTACGTATATCATATAGCTCACCGGGGGCCCTTGTGTTATTTATGCCACTTATGCACGAGAGATAATAGCGTAAAATGTAGTGCGTGCGTGCGTGTGTTATCTGTTATATGATTTGCACAAAAATTCATTAATAAATGAACAATAACATTATGCATGACCATGTGCATCCATAAGACGATATGTGGTATGTAATGATTATTTTAAATAATTCCCAATCGCGTTATTACATTCATATATCAAGACTGATCTAATGACCTTATAAGTTCAGTTTTTAAATATCAATGTCATATACAGGGCCTATGTAACGGGAGGTTAGGCCAAGATTGCATAATAATGAGCTTTATATTGTACTCCACACCAAATATTATTACGATTATCAACATAAAAATGATTTCGAGACGAGCGGAGGATGGGACAGACGAAAAAAGAATACAAAATTTTAGTCGGAAAAAGTAAAGAGACGTTTCATTACATTTAATCCCATTATAATATTGAATTAAGCAAAGGTAAGTGATTATATGCTACTCTGTCAGGCTTTGAACACAAATTTCTCTTATTAATTACTACATAAAACTTCCAGTCATTCTTGACTGACAATTTTTTATTCCATCTATATAAAAAGCTATATTTGAGGGATTTTGAGCCTTATGTGATGATATTTAAAAACGTGTGTGCTGTTATTACTGTTTCCATGCTATGGTGATTATTTGCTGTTAAGAATTTTGAGCTTTAATAGATAATATTATAACCGTTGCCATGGTAATGCTGTTAACGGAGGCCTATTATGTGCAATTATTATAACCTCTGTATAAGATATCACATTATCCTTTTTAATTACACAGCGGTAAGTAATAATATTAATTGTCGTTTCACATTACTTAACATCAGTTATATGCTGCTTTCTGGAAATAGTGTACTAAAACAAAACACTGTTTGCTCATCCATGGCCTGCTATGTGCATGTATACTTCTATAAAACGCAGAAAAGACAGATGTTCAAGTGTTTCCGCTTTGCAGCGTTAATTATTGAGTAAACCACAAGTAACGACTTTAATCGTTGTGCTACTTCGTTACGATTTTAAACGGAAATGTGATCTTTTAAGCACTGCTTCGGATTGTCGTCATTCTCGGCGGGAAACTTTCGACTAATCACAGAACACAAAAGCATTTCTATATAAATTTTATTTTGACAGAAACAGTGCTCTGTGAATGAAAATTCTATTAGAATTTAGAGCCTCTCTTTTATTTTTATTCATTTTTTTTCCACACTGACGACGAACAAGCGACCTGAGGCACCATTCTTCACCCTGACTGTCCTCTTCTCTTTTTCTCTCATGTTGTAGCACCAGCGAATCCCATAAATACGTAAGTGTGGGGCTATAAATCGCTGCATCACGCTGGCACTCGTCCCTGGAGCCCTGCAGAGGGTCGAGGGCCCTTACGGTCACCAGAGTCACGTCTCTAAAATTATCACCAAATATATTTACCCCCACCTTTCCACCACAGAATGAAAGCGATGTGCGGTAAATTTATAATAATTAAAAGTGCCCCAGCTGAGGTGAAGTGGTCACAGCTGGTCAACGGATACATGTGTACGGCTTGCCGCGGTATTCAAGCCTTTATTTTAACACTGGTCCATATTACAGTAGTAGGGAAATCAGGATGAGGCACGCTGGACATGTAGAACGCGCGTAGATGTAAGGAATGCATGTAAAATTTCTGTCGCAAAATCTCTGGGAACTCATGCTTAAAAGGGGTGATAATATTAAAATGGACTTAACTCTCTTAGAACCCTGGATGAGCTACAGTGTGGGTTACGACATATAGTCTGATACTAGGGAGTTTTGCAGATACGTTTAGACCCTCACTTTATCTCTGTCCGTCATTCTCCATTCTTTGTTTGTTTCTTGATATGTTTTTCTATTATAATTACAGAATTGTTTGGATGAGTATATCAAACACATTGTGAGCTGAGAGGCTGTTATTATGCGTAGTGGCCAGCAAATCTATCTTGTACCTTTGAAACAGAAGCTCGTCTAAAATAATATTTAAGAATTCAGCCCGTACCGAAAAGAATACACTACACTTCACCATTACGTAGACCAATCGGTTAAAACTGATTAAGGAAACAGTCGCTGTCTACAGTAAAAATCATACGAAACGCATAAATACACTGTGGTCAAAATGCAGAGTTACAAAGTATTGAAGTAGGTGGTACGTATAGTTACCATTGTTCTTTTAATGGTTGAGGCTGGCTGGGTTATAATATCACGCCCAAAACTGCTCTGGGATCCACCCAACCGATAAAAACCGGGTGTTGTTGTGTATAAGTCAAAACATAAATATCACGTATCAATTTACAATTATTCACGACTCAAAAACTTTCATAAGATAGACCATATTATTATTTATATTTTGCTTAAGAATCGACCCACTAAAAACTGCACGCTTTTAAAAATCCATTTCGCCGTATAATACTTCATGAACCTACACTGAGTAGCAATGTCCCTCAGAATATCACATGACCCCCATGTAACTAATTTTGGTATCACAGTATCAAAACAATTAAGTTCCTTCCACACAAAGAGCTCCGTCTGAACCCTAAAGCGCATCACTGTTGTCAACACATCCATTATTTCTACAGACTGATGGGCTAACCCCACAAATGACGCCACTCAAGTGCTGCCATCTGACTACCGCTAGCATATTACAATTACAAAGTCACGTGTATGAGTATAGTTTACACCTAAAAATTGCCATGGGGTCTGTTTCACAACCATAAATCATAAGCCACTTCACGCACACCGTCAGATGGAAAAAAGAAAGACCCATGGAGCGGGTTTAATTTTAAAGTAAGCCTTAATATACGACACGTATCTCTCTTTACTTGAAATTTCTTATAATTCTTAATTTTATTATTTATATTATGTGAATTCTTTCACAAAATATAAGCGTGGAAGTTTCCAACTAGATACATTGTGTCAGTGTGGTTGCATATTCCTACCGAATGCGCTCACGACTTAGATTATTATTCCAGAAGCATAAATCAAATTGCAGTTTCGAGGTCCTGGAGGAACTTTTCGTCCTTCTGACCCCTATCATGTGTCTAATAAACACAATGAAATGTTTTCCTACGCTTTGTATCCAGTGACCAATTACAGTTGAGTGCTCTGCGTCTCGAAACCATTTTAAGTAGTTACTGACCGGCAGAAATGCGAATTGTCATTTTCAGAAAACCGCATATTCGTACAAAAAATATATCATGTATTGAACTCTGACCTTACTAATTTATTAACGGGCTATCTAAATAAATAAATAGATTAATACATCCATAGCTTCCTTCTTCATTTAAGAGCTCAAAGTTACTGTGTCGGTAAAAAAAATAATCTAACCCGAAATTCAGTTCCGTATTAACAAAAGCACACCAGAGATCCCAGTCATCCCTTCACACGCAGTTTCTCTAAGATCCATTTTAATATCATCCTTTCATCAACTCCTAGGTATATTTTCAGGTTCCATAAAGGCGGAGAAACTCTTTACCAACTGAATTACATATGTTTCAAGACAAGTTCATCGCCCTGACGATGGTGGACAGCAAGTACCTCTGAGACGTCGATAAACTTCTACCAGACTACGCTTTGTAAAATCCCAAATAACAGTCGTCTTATTGTACGTCTGTTGTTATTTCTTGCTGAATTTAGAATTTAATTGTAATAAGAGTGAAAGAAAAACATACAAAAACACATATGTAAGCGGGTTATAATCAAAGAGTCTAGGAACCAAGAGGAAAGATGCTTCTCCGATCTTTGATACCGGCTAAGAAGTTTTACTGACGGGCATTATCGTTATTAGTTTTTCGTTTCGAAAAATTAGCTCGTCTTTACGCATTACTGAAAACGAGTAGATTTATACATGAAAGCGTTTCTTCTGACTATTCATCCAATTTGCTTTGTAAAACGATGCCGAAAATCTTAGCAAACGAGTTAAAAGTGCATGTTCAAACATCACAAGTAATAGCTTAAAGCAACATTTTATTTTTCCACAAGTCAAGTATTACAGCTCAATGATTCCCGCTCACACTTGTAGTTTATAAAACAAACTTCACTTCATCAATAACAGCCCACAGATTGCTTCCTTTATACCCACATAAAAAAGGATAAAAGGGTTTTTGTGCGTGAGAAAATATGTCGGTTTCATCCATGTATTATGTATAGGTTCTCCGTTGTATCTCCTCATTACAGCTTCTGTTTCCTGCCACCTCCGGCTGTGGCGCTGTAGGAGACCATGTTGGGCGGGAAAAACCACAGCCTCCTAGACGTAAATAAATCTAAATGAATTGTAGACTCCGTGCTATATGTCGAGTCTAGGACGTGGTGGGTGAACATGAAAGATACTAACATTTTTTTTCCACTTAACTGTAGAACTTTGCACTAAAAATTATAGCTTATTTCTGCGAGAATAATCACGTAGTTAAATGTGTTTCGTGGATCCTTCTCAGGAATTTATCTCGCGCTCGTAATCACATGAAATACTTTCTACGAGAAAAACCAGTGCGGCCATGTTTAATGTTAACTTTTTGAGTGGCCATGGCAACCTTTAATAATTTATTCATTCTCCAGATAGTCCACGCATCAAACACTACAACGCATTAATGACCTAGTTTTCAACCATTTACTTGAGTTAAACGCCTGTCATGAGTCCCTGGCTGGATTAAGCTGGCTAACGATGCAGTTCATCTTATAGGTTATGCTGTATTTGCGTCTGTGAGTACCACCGAACCACGAAAATAAAACATATTTTTTTGTTTTTATGTGTTAGCCGGGCTAACACAGTCAACACAAACGCTCCATCACTGAATCCTACTCGCTTCACTGACTGGGCTATCACAACATCCCACTAGACAATGTGACCTACGAAGTTGATACGCTGTTGTTAAATTAGCTGATACACAAGTAATCAGAGTCCACGGCCTATGAACCTCTGCTTTAGACTCAGAAAGTAATCGCTACGTATTTTTCCCCTGATCATCGCCGGCGTGGTTCTCTCTCTCTCTCTCTCTCTGATGACTTGGTCGTGATGTATTTGCCATGCAGAAGTATTTCCTTCATTTCATGCTTCTTAAACGGTACTCTCTTATTACCACAATTACAGAGTCATCTTCCGGTAAAATCGTGCTCTTCAGTATCGGAAAATAAGTGACGACGATAAGCAACATCTGTTTGCTCAGGGAAGATGAATTTGATACGATTTCATGTAAAAAGTGACTGAGATGAACTTGCAAGAAAACCTACTATCGAATGCAAGCCATAGGATACGCGTTTGACACTGTTAGCGGCATAAATCACTTTTAAGTTGAGACAATAAAATCGATGATTAAGGAACTATCAGATTATTAACCAAATAGCATCAAACTTTTGAATCCATGTACACGCAGAGACGTAAATCTTAAATTTAAGAGTTCGAATTACTAGCAAGTCAGTACAAATTCAAATTGTGGTCTGCAGAAGAAAGGAATTTATTACACAACACACGTCAGTCATTTCACGATACTGTTACATTGTTTGATATTTAATATCCGGGTAATATCGAAGTTTCGTATGATTCAATTTACAACTTTCATAAGCAAATGTATTTCCTTCCCAAAGTTCACCTTTGACGTTTGTAGTTAAAATATCAAGGGCAACTTCTTGTCTGGTAACTCAGATTGGCTTCACCCAACAGACGTTTCAAATTACAACAATGGAAAAACAACATTAGCTTAGTAGGATTTGGGGTTTTTTCACTACAGCAGTTAAGTCCTAAGACTACCACGGCTCAACAATTAAAACGTCGAAGAATATACATCAGTCTACAGCAACAATGGCTTCGATTGTAACGTGTTCTTGATTTAAATTCGCATCCGTAAGTACCTGAATTATAAACACCGAATTCATCGGAATTACAGTATGCATCTTAAAACATGTTCACCCCACAAGGAAAAAATAAAAAAAACTCGAGCCTCAAAGCCGTAGGAGTCAATTATTGCTTCGTATTACCAAGGCCTACTTCTGTAAATAAAGGCGAAGACACCAGAGGAGCATGTTTGCAGATAACCTACAAGAGCGCTCGACGGGCGTGACTGGTGGCAATAGTACCAATGAAAATGATTCTGAAGTCACACCTTCAAGGTAACCTCAAATAAACCTAACCATGAACCAGAAACAATTTCTATTCAGACATTTCAAAAGAGCAGAGACAGATAAAGAAATAAAGGAGAAAAATAAGCAAATTAGGAGGAAACAGTACAATAAAATAAGAAATTAAATAAATACTAACAAATTAGGAAGAAAATAAATGTGGATGCAAATACGTTAGGAATAAAATAAGACAATATAAAATTAAAGCAGAAAACAATCTTATATGTACTCCCGCGTTATTCCATCGAGCAACCTCCAGCAATCGACATGTCGATGTAAACCAGCAACAGATAATTCATACCCCAAAGATCGGTACTCTAATTTGCTATCAATATTAGAATTTGACAGGATATTGCAACCGATAAATAGTTACAGTTAGAAATGACTGCGTTCTGAGATGTTGCGTCGTGTGGTCCAGTAGAAACAAACAGACGTTTTAGAGGAACCTACCGCCTCCATCATTGGTTGTCAAGGTGTTAGCCGGGCTGACACGAGTAATTTTAACGCTCTGCCCCTGATATATAATATGAAAAAAATTACATATTACTTTTATGGTGTTTCAAGACTGTATCATGAATATAGGGTTCATCCCGTGATATGGCGGGGTCGCGTCTACAACAGGTCATCAGTTAAACTGCTTAATCTTAGTTGCATTAACCTCGAAATCAACTCAGGACAAGCACGACGTCTCACGACCTTCCCTAAGCGACTCAGTTGAACTAACACTACACTTTCCTTGCTAAGTACGAAATATCTCGTTTCAAAGTATCAGATATTATAGTGCGGATTTATTTGACGTTTGAAGATCATCTGCCTACTTCATCTGACGCTATATAACGTACGCAGTTAAAACAGTGTCATTAAATTTCCTTTAAATACACGACTACGTAATTCCAAACCCATAAAATATATTATTTATCGTCGGCCCACTCAATCTGACATTACATAACTGCCGTCATTAATAACGTAAGAATAATTTATTTTTGCATGCAAACGACGGAATTGTCTCTTTAAATAGGCCACTACCGTGTCCTTCCTCTGTAATTTAAACAGCATTCGTGAAGCTGCCGTTAGGTCAGGCCCTACCCGAACCTCTGATTTCCTTTCATCAAGTTTTATCTTTTTACTTGTACGTCTCTATTCTAAATAAGGATTTCTGTGTTGATTTTAGGTTACAAAGTTGAGAAACAGGGGATCCTGAAGTCACGTCCTGTTCAAAGGAACGTCCAAAAGAAATATTTAAAGAGCCTTGTATTATGCGTTCATGAGACTATTCTTAATGTATGTCTCAAGTATTAGTAAACAATAAAGTATAAAGAAATAACTACAACACCACTCGTCAAAAGTTATGAAGGATGAGGAGGATAATAAGGAGCGCAAAATTCCTTGAAGATCAAACAGAACTACAGATTTTTTTATAACCCAGCTTCGTACGCAAACACGGTAGCTATCAAAAGCTAGCAGCTCGTCTCCTTTCATGGCCTCCTGAACCACACACACACACGGCGATTGAAGTTAAAAAAATAAGAAGAAGAAGAGAGACGAAATGTAAGGTCATCATCATTTAGCTGACACGTGCCAATAGCGCAATACGGCTTCCATCAATACAGTCTACATACAGGAACAAAATCTGTCCGCCAGTTCAGCGTTACTGGGGTTACAGCGATAGTCGGCGTCTCTTTCATCTTTCCTACACCAGTTAGCGCCACAGGCAATCCACGGAGCTTAAAAGCGTGACCGGAAAAGGAAACGTCCTGATGAAACACCGTGTCCTGTTGTCAGTGTCCCGTGCGACAAATGAATCACCGAGCATCGCGTGGCCCTCCTCCTCGCCCTGGGTTCAAATCTGGGTTATCCTTTTTGTGAGCCATTCCTTTATTGATAATTTCAAATAGTTTTAATGCAACGTGATTGTCACTTACTGTAATTACAGATTGGTTAATTCTGTTTGAGAACAAATGAGCTAGTAGTGAGATACACCGTATATAACGGGGGGGGGGAGAATAAATTTTCGGCTACGAAGGTTCCCAGGCAGTACCCGTTCGTCATTTGGTAAAGCGGTAAAAATTTCGGAAACAATTTTTGTTTACTCTGAAAATTGCACAAAACGCAAAGTTCCTAAAAAAAATTACGATGGCTGATACAAATAATTATAGCTACACTGTTAAGTATTACGTGGTCCCTTAACGAAACCACTTTGACATTCTACTCGTCCGATGATCAAGAACCATGAAACATTTCACATACGACACGTGTAACTTGCACGTAGATTACAACTGATAACTGCAATGGTTATAATACGAAAATCGGAATTTTTATTGCTGAATAAGGAAAAGATGACGCAGCGGTACGTGATCTCAAGACATACATCAACCACTAAATGGGCGTTAAACCTCCACAAGTATCATTTCTTACATACAAACATTGTACAATGTTATTTTCATTTTACACATTATTTGCCTTGCACCAATAGGAATATGAGACGAATCTCCACCTCTTGGAGATGAGTAATTTGATGGAAGTCGTGTACTCCTATTTGCCGCAACCATTAAAAATGAAAAAGAAAATGTGAGAAATTAAATTTTACATACGAAGAATTATAATTTCAAACCTATCGAACTAAATGGCACTAACCTCAAAACCCAATAACACTAGTAAGAAACCTCGCCATTACACGTGCTCAATCCGGTTAACATCCTAATGTAACCCCCTGGAACATGAATCTCATCTAAATAACATTTTAAAACCCAGTTCGTACCTCAAAGAAAACACAATACGTCTCAATCCTAAAAATAGACTGATTAATACTGTTTGGGAAAATAATCCTAATTAATTATGGGAATTTGCCGAAACCGAAATATATATTCCTTTTTTTAAAACACGTAATTTACGTACAAATATAAGAATAATATTAAAGTGGATATTAAAGAAACGGGGAGAGAGAGTGCGGACTGGATTCATCTGGTTCATGACAGAATCCCGCGAAGTGGAGCTTTAAGCTAATCACTCACCTCCATCGAGTACCCATGTTAAGAATGTGTTGAGTTATACCTCCGTCTGCATAATTATTAACAATGCTAACAAATTTACTTTCGTCTGTTCCAAAACATAAGATTGGGGGCAAATGACCAGTCTTAATGCCTAATACCTTCATCGTGACAGCGAAATTAAAACTCCAGATTAACCTGACTGTCCCAATACGATTATACGAAACAATTTTTGAATATCTAAGGCGAAAAGTGTATTACAGAACGTTTGAATTATCAGACCATTGTCCATTCACTTTTTTGTCCTTTTACAAAACAAAGTTTCCAAAACTTTAATTTCTTTTATCAGGCACATCCACAAGACGGATAGTTTCTATCACCGGACGGAAAAATATCCATTTTCCAATTTTATTTTAAAACACAAGACTGTGAATGCCAGAAAAAGAAAATATTCTCGCTACTTCAAACAGGAACTTTCTGGTGGTATTTGCTAATTGCGTGCTTATTTTCAGTTAATTCCATTAACACTTTGTTCTTGTAAAAGGTAAACATCAAACGCCAATGACAATCCGCCAAAAAAAAAAACACAAGTTTCTAACTGCAATATTTTACACGCTGTTGCAGGAGGTGTAATGGTATTCTACGAACGACTTAAACCACTTTAGCGCTCATGAACAGCAAAACGTTGCGTAAATTTTTTATCTGCTGCTTTCAGTAAACAATTAACTGAAACAAAACACAGTCTACTCATCCATGGCCTGCTATGTACTTCTACACAACGCAGAAAAAACAATTTTTAAGTGTTTCCGCTTCGCAGCGTTCATTATTAAGTAAAAACAAGCAGCGATTTTAATTGTTAAAATATGCTGCTTTGTTACATTTTTTAAAAAATGTGTTTTTCGTAAGTACAACTTCAGCTTTTCCTACCATTCTTGCTGGGGAATTTTCATAATGTAATGTAAATACTTCAAAAGAGACAACAGTAATATGGAAAAGAATAATTGATGGTGCATAAACGTGTTTTGAAATTGTCATTATTAAAATGTAACCGTTGCAAGCATACAGTAATTTAATAAATTACACAAGTAGTGTGATCCTGAAAATAGTCTATAATGGACCTAAACATGTACAACAAAAAGATCAAGACGATTAAGCCCGTACTAAAATACGCGTTCTAAATGTAATACAAATGAAACCAATGATGATATGTTAAATAGAAACAACACGTTTGTGAATCTGCTGAAGAAAAACCCGAAAGCCGAAGTTAACAGTTTCAAATAAATTCTAATTATAAGCTCAGAGATTTAAAAAAAAACGCAGTAAAAGTCTTGAATTAGTTTTGCAACAATAAACTCCTGTTTATTAATGTTTGAAATTTCGTACTTACCTACCCATTTTGTCGGCCTCGTTCGCGCGTCGTTGAACATTTCTTCTGCTGAAGAACTTGTATAATCCAAAAACTTCTGCACTTTCACGCGCAAATTGTGACACCGACTGTCAAACTTTTTCACCAACACTTCAAACAGCAAAACCTTCTCTGATAACAAGACACAAGACCCACAAATAACGTCCCTCACGTCTGTTTTAAAATAAACCCCCTTTACCTTCACGGTGTCCCAAGTACAACCTTCCCAAGGCGTTTCCTAAGCAAAAGGGTTATTTTCAAATTAGAGCTAAATATTCAGTCCATCCTAACCATTTTAATCTGATCATTACCACAAAATCAGGCAAGCCGTAGTATTCAGTCCACTGATAAAGTTAAACGCAATCATCAATTTCCAGCTGCCGGCAGAAATTGCATGACTCACCGCCGATCGCTGCAAGACGTCCCCAACGCAAGTCAAGTATCGTTACATAAAAATATTAAATGTAATTTAATTATAACATAAGAGGTGTTGACAATGATGTCTGCGGGTTAAATATGCTGAAATTCCATATCCACACACACTCACAATAACATCCAGTCCTCAAGACGATACTATGTACAGTTCATTATATAATTTTAGTAGAAGTTGTTATCGCTTGGCTGTGAGTCATGCAGTTTCAACCTGTAGCCGGGAAACAATAGTTGTCTTTAACGTTATCAGTAGATGCACTGTAATTAGCCACTACATTTAAAGCCATCTAAGAACTTCGTCTTTACACACACAAAATTCGTAGCTTTATTCCGGGTTTATACACATCGAATCTCAAGTCATGCTATCTCGACTAACGCTACCGAAATTACATTTAGTTACTCAGACTTCGCGTCCGACATATTGTCTTCCCCAATACGACACGCCCGGTTGACCCACTGCTAACTAGTCACTGCTCTACATTCAGAAACCACAACGTATTTCTTAGTCAACACAGTAAGTAAATAATATATAAACCCTTCTGTTCTTCCGCGTAAGCAATAATACACATATTCAAGAAGAAACACAGGAAATAACATTTAAATTTCTACGAAAATAACAACGCGTTTTAACACTTTTACTGCTTTACACCGCACATACTAAATGGAGCCGGCAGGGGGGAGGGAGGAACAGCATGAAACGTGCTTCCACCATCCTCCACCCACGATGAATGGCAGCATGTTCGCATGCCTTTGAAAGAAAACAAAACAATTTTCCAACGATTTAATCTTTTTATACTAATCTAGTTGGTAAGAAGTTGATAAAAATTTGATCGTGCCTATATACGCACAAGAAATGTATTAAACTTTAAATACGCAAAAGTTACACGAGATATTTTAACCACGATAGTACAACCGAACGACAAGGTTACTGGAGCAGGTTACGTCACTGTCCATCAAGAATCCTAGTGTGCAAAATGCGAACTATATTCTATGACAAAACACGACTCTGTAACAAGGCTACCAACGGATTACACGCGATATCTTAATGGGAGAAAATTGCGGAACAGATATAAGATAATAAAATTATATAAAAGTGGATACTGAGGTTGAATAAAATGCATGTAAAAAATAAAATTTAACCTAGTGATATTTGTAGTGACTGTTTGGTTTTACTGAAGAAATATAATTCACGTACGGCATTTCGGGTTGGAATTTTTTCGCGGGTTACCAAAAAATCTGGTGACTTTCCGAAATGTTTCCTTAGAGACGCTCCCAGCGAAATTCAGTCTTTCAATAACTTTAATTAAAAGAAGTCAATTAATTTAAAATATATTTTGGCAAGTACACACACATCAAACATACGTAATAGAACCTCAGAGCGTCAGGAAAGGGAGGAAGGTTAAAAGCCAAGATGGGATATTAAGATAGAAGACTGTAGAAAGAAAAGAAGTGTGGGCGAAGGATATTTGCGTGTTAGAGGTAATGTCCTCATTTAAGGGAGGTTAGAGGTACTTAACCAAAAAGCTTTTGAGACAATTTGTCACGTTTCCTATGTGATGAGGTGTAATTTAAATTCAGTACGTGATATTCTGTGGCAAGCCATCACTTTGTAGATGAACCAAGCTGTGGTTACAGCTATTTTTTTCTAAACTTCAGCCTTTTTAAGCACAGTTATATCCACTTCATAACGCCAATACACAATTATATATTTGCTGCAATACACAGGAAAGAAAATATTATAAAGAATCACGCTTTATGGAATTCAATGCAGAAATGTGACGTCGATATTGCGTAATTTCGTCACCAAATTTGAGTTCAAAACAATTGTTATAAACAATACGCAATCCACTGAATATTGTTAGCTTGTTCTTATCTAGCTCAGCGGTAAATCGCCCTATATTCGTGGATGTATGGATCGCTATTATTTAAGTACGCTACATTTCCAGCAGATATTATGTAGTGTCAAATTATATTAGAATATTATCACTTTAATTTTTTACTGAAACAATTCCTCGTATTTCTTAACATTTAGCGCTAAACCACGTGGAAAAAACGTTTAAAATACATGTTTATAGACATTATTAAGGAGACGCATAATTCGTGTCATGTAGAAAGCAGCTTCTTTGCACGTATTTATAATTGAGATTTAGATAAAGTATAAGTAACATAGAACCGATACGAGCAAACGTTTTTGAGATATCTTTACATACAAACATCCAATACCCAATTTCATCAAAACCTATCCACTAATTTCGAGACTAAATACGGACAGAAATATACCACTATCAATTTCGCTTCTAACAGAAGCAATTGTTTAATAATGTATATTTACAAGGATATACTGTGGGAAGCCATTTTCTTTTAAGAACAGAAAATATACAAAAGAAAATATGGATATATTTGCAGGAGGCAAATGCGTAATGAGAACCTTCATAATTTGCATTTTTACCAGTAATGTTATTATAATGGTCACACGAACGAGGTTAATGTTGACAGGACGTGTAGAACGCATGGATGTATATAAAGGTTTGTCGAAAAACCTGAATGGAACAGACCATTCGGAAGAACGGATTTATCTGGCTCAGGATAGGGAGAAGTGGTGAGTTATTGTGGACACGGAAATAAATCTTCAGGTTTCATAAAAGGCGATAAATTTCTTGACTAGCCGAGATTCTAGAGAAACACTCTGCGGTATGGAGGTATTTATGTTAACCGCTGTATTATTAAATTACTACGCAGGTTTATGAATTTAAATATAAATATTTTATTGTAAAACTCTCTCCCAAATACACACACATGCTACTATTTCAGTCACCTCTGAGATGGGTTACCTTGAGTAAATAAGCGTCACATAAGAGAGTGATATTTTTCATACTTCTATATTCGTAGTGTTTATTTTGCGTCTGAGTTTGCGATGTTACTCAGTGTGTTCAGAATAATGAGCTAGCAGCCACGGTTGTCCAACTTGTCTAACCTGTGGTCTGTGTCCAATAAGTACATGCATGACCATCCATACGCACGTAGCTCTTCTGACTGTAACAACGATGTAATGAAAAATATTTGTTGTATGATTTATGGCGTAATTCTGAGCTGTCAACATTTCCATCATGCTTTTTTCATATATCAGTGAACAAATACAACGTTACGAGCTCATTTCTATAACTCATTTTGATAAAATAAAGGTACAGGAAAAATTTAAAGCTGTTAGAAAAACAGTTCAATATATGAGAGACATCGTCTGACAGCAGATCAGATAATATCATAAAATATCATTGATCCAGTATGCCGTTCATAATTAACCCCTCAATCCAAAGTTATTTAAAATTTACATAACATGATACAGATTATTTTTTGCAGTAAGGAGGTATTAACCCTGCGCTCAACCCCCAAGCTAAAGGACCAACCCTCCAGACTGTTTCTTTAAAATACCGACAGAAATCCTCCAAACCTGGATGTCGTCACCTTCATTCGCAATAAAAAAAAGTGTTGTGTTTCATTTGCGGTAGGAATTACATTTTTATAAAGTATTTAAATCAGCTTCGACTTTAAAGGTTTAATATCGGCAAGGGATTGTTTTTACTATTTAATTTATCTGTCGTCTTTTACTTTACCATATTTTACTTTCTAATAAAAGGCAGGATTTTTTAAATCATGTTACAAATGATTAAACGTTTGTGTGAGTGTATACCTGACTAGTTAAATTACTTTTGAACAACTTGGTGGATTTTCATTATACTTTACGGAAATTTTATTTTATGCTAATATTAATTAAAATAAAATCCGTGAGAATTTCTGAAATGCACAATTGACACTTTTCATTTTACGAACGAGATATATCGTTTTCAGATTGCTTTATCTTCCGTGTATCTTTGATGTGTGATGTAACTTTTAAAACGTGATGTAGCGTTGGAGATTCGTGAATGTGTTTTGGATTCCACAAGAGGTTGGAAGTCTTAATCAGCCGAATTGACTGTGAATGTTTCTAGCTAAAACTGTGTAATTCTGAGCTAGTTATAACAGAGAAGTATTAAATCCCATTATATTGTGAAAATGACGATACACCACGAGCCATACATTTGAAAGTCATACCAAACATTTCTTTCTTTATCTGGACCGCTAGAGATCGTGACAGATTGTCAATCCACAATAATCGGACACTAGAATTGAACTTACAAATATGGCACAGCGCAGTTCAGTAATATTTTCTACTCGAACATCTTTCTCTTTCATTATCTCTCTCTTCGTCTTCTGCGGTTCAAAGGTGGCGGTCTCTCAAGAAGTGACCCGGCACGTACAGTGCATGCGATCGGCTATGGATTCTCCCAGATAGCAAACCTCCTACAGACAAATGGCTATTAAACATGCTGGATGCAGGTCGTCC
>NW_019060043.1:152156-172974 GCF_000696155.1 Zootermopsis nevadensis
CCCGGGCCGATCGCCTGCATGTGCCCGTATATATTATCCTAAGAACTTTCGCGTAATTACCGTTTTCGTAATATATTCAAAAAAGCTCTTATAGACTGTCAATATTTTATTATATTAACATGTGTATACTATAATCATCAACATTTATGTATAATTAGAAGTAATTAAAACCATAACAATACGTATTAATAAATTTTATATGCTTGTGCATTATAACGGGATCAGTAGATTTAATTATAAATCATGTATCAACTGGTTTAATTAGCTGAGGTACTTACATCTTCTCAATTATCCTCTCGAGGTTAAGAATAGGTAGAATATGCAATCAGAAAATGCATTATTACAACCTTTAAAGCTGATACGCTGTTAAAATCTGGTCTATAGATTTTTCTTATATAAATCGACTCAAAATATAAAGAATTTTCCACAATCACGAACATTGATGTCGACATGGATAATTGGTAGCGATATAAATTCCCAATTATTTTTTTCTCAGAAATAACAGATCTACTTTTCAAGAAATGTCTTTCCATGCTCCATCGATTTTCTCTTCGATGCCTCGACTCGTACAGTTGTGTAGCACAGGAAACGTCATTGACTGTGCGGGACTTCATAACATACAAAATTCGAAGGCACTGAACAATCAACGTACTAATATGCAGGATGGAGAATTACACAGAGAAGTACATGAGGGAAATAAAAAGGAATTTATAAGACAATTAAAAAAGAGATGACAAACAATTCTGTGAAGATGACAATGGAGGGGGGAATATGCACCTCTAAAACGTCGGTCAATATCTTCCAGACTACTTGACGCAACGTCCAAGAAGACAGCCATCTTCGCGCTCGTCACCCTGAGAACCTGAAAATCTCGCGATAATTAATTTCGTTTCGACATACGACACTAAGGACAGGAAGGTCCTTTGCTTATGCGTAGTGTTTGCCTGCCTTCATGCCGATCTACGGCCGAGAAGCAAAGCAAACCAATGATTTTTCTTCCTCCTGCCATCCACAGCAACTGTCATTTCCGTGCCCATCTGCCTTGTAAGCGCACGTGCATCCTGGTTCGTATTCTTTTTTAAGAAAAGCAGTGATTAATTTAAGAGGTATCGCGCTAGAATAAACCAGATCAGTAAAACAATTTCCTAATTAAAATGCCGGTCATTATGTGACATGACCTCAGAACACACAAGGAATGTGCGAAGTATCGTTTTCATTCATTAGCCTGGTAGAAACAATTAGGCTAGCCTATTAAACACAACAAATAGGCGGTAGAAAGCGAACGAATTGAACCATTTATTCAAGATCAGCATTTTCATTCGTTATTTTATAATCTTTGTTTACATTAATAATTTTTCCCTTCTCGTTCTCTCTCTTCCTCCTTCTTTCTTTTCTTTCTACCTTTATCTCTTTCTTTCTTTCTTTTCTTTCCTCAGGTACATTGAAAAGAAGCCACTGTTTTACGTGTTCAGACAAAGTTCTGGTTATTACGTTGACATCGGCGGCGAACCTTTTCAGTTGAGTCGACTTTATTCACAGAGGTCACGAGCCAGTGGACCTGAGGTCACGTGCCAGTGTTGCGACACAGAGTTCATGTCAATGCACATAATTCAGCGCACGACGAGGTCATTTCTGAGGTCAATTAAGACCTCGTGCGTCTTTAAGTTAACCCCTCACGTGCCCCATTATGATGGCGGGGCTTGGGGTCACTTCGCGCATCCATCCGCTGTTAATGGAGCGGTAAGAAGATACGGGAAAATCGAAGAAGCGAAAGACAGAGGAAGAGAAGATAAAATTAAGAATGGGGGAATAAAGAAAGAAGCAGGGACGAGAGAAATAGACAAGAAAAATAAGGTGAGGTATAGAATGATGCGAAAACGCAGAAATAAACAAAAGAATGAAGGCAAGAAGAACAGAAGAAAGGATGCAAAGGAAATCCGGAAGAGAATAGTGGAAGAAGTGAAATGCAGAAAAGGAAAGTTTAAAGAAATAACGAAAGATTAAGTAAATGAGAAAGGAAACAGAGGACGCTTAAAGGAAAGAGGAGAGAGAAGGAATGAAGAAAAATGTAGAAAAGACAGAAAGAATAAAACAAATGAAAAAGAGAGGAAGGAGATAAACGGAGAACAAATAAGAATAAAGGAAGTTAAAGGAGGAAATGACAGAAAGGTAGACAACGTAAAGAAAGAAGTTGCTGAAGAGGAAACAGATAATATGTAAAGAAGGAATGAGGAAACGAAGAAATTGAAGGAAATACAGAAAAAGGAAATGGGGATGAGAAGACGGAGGGACAGAAAGCCACACAAATAGGAGGGAAGAATAAAGAAACAAAAGGGACGGGAAGATACAAAGAAGAAGCGAACAATAAGTTGAACCTTTTGCCCGGATCTCCTAAATGTGTAAAAGCCAAAAGTAAAATCCCTCCCTTGCTTAGCAAACACGTGGAGCCATTGACTCCACAGTGTGTTTGCTCAGAGATACAACATATAGGCTTACACTGCACTCTGCTGGCCGGCCCGCCAGCCTGAGAACGCAAAGCGTCTTTCTTCTGTCAATACCAAGCAAGCAGGATCTTTATGTAGCCACGCATAAAATGACGACAAATTTATGTTCTTGGCACGTCCAGTTGAGGTGCCCGCAGCGATATGAATTTTCAAGCGCGACTATCGGTAATTGAAATGCATAAAATAATAAATTGAATTGCATCAAGCGCGAAGTAAGTTGGAGTGAAGCCCACATGACGAAATGGAGTAGGTCAGCTTATTGATAACATGCATAACCCTCTTTCCGAGGTACGCGGTTTGAACCCCGATCTGGGAACGGTTACACTGACAGAGGTGTTTGCGATTTCGTTCAGTCACTCCAAGTCAAAATAATGACTTAAGAATAGCATAGTAGATTCTACGCGGATCCCTGCAACTTCACACTTTTCCTTTAAGAAGCTTATAGTCGCTCAGCTGGTCAATAAATTAGCGGTCTTTATGAAACTTGAATGTTCATTACCGTGTTCACAAAAGCCCGCGTCATTACGAGTCAGTTTAGCCTATTCCCCCTGCCTTACAAATGAAGTTGTGCGGGCAACCTATTTGTCATCTCTGATACTACATCCCTATCGTGCGTTAACTTTAATATATTTCGTAAAATTTAGTATTGAACTAGTGTCGGTTACTGCAGATGCGTGCTGTGATGTGAATTTGTTCGTGGGACTGAAAAATCGATCGAGAAGAAGCTCTTAGAATAAACACTGCTTATAGGTTAACGATGGCCATTCCTCTGATAATTCAGTAGCCACCAAACACTCCAAGGCAGACCGCAGACCGTTTCGCGTTTAACACAGTGTTTGTCGGACCACGTGGAAGAACCAGCAATTTCAACGCCATAAATCTTCCCTTCCTCTAACGGATTACCTTTACTTGTAGATTAAACTTGGGCCAATCGAAGGCAAGAATTTCAACAGATCACATCTCAGTAAATACAGCGTCTAACTTGCGGACAAGAAGACGTGGGTTCAGTTCCAGGCAGGTGCAGATACTTTTATCTATGCCACCGCATCATGATTGGCTCTGAAGCCCACCGAGGCTCCCATAAAATGAGATAAACCTGCTGAAAGCCTAACCATCTCCATCTAGTGCCGACCTTAAAAGTGAGTGGAGTTTTACTTCCACTCCGCCATGCGTCTTCATGGGTTACCGCTGAAGCACAGGGACAATAACGCATTTACACCAAAGGTAGTTGGCTCTGTGACTGAATAGAATATCGTAAAGGAGTGCAGATTCTACGAAAATAAAGCTCCACTCGCTGTAGATGTGAGGTCTTCAGGTTCTCTTAGAAGCTTCCAGCACCAGCAAGTGACGCTGTTGAGGGACAGAAGATGGATGTAATTGGCTCAGGGTCATATTTTCTAATGAAAACTTTCACTAGAATTAAACTTCATCTAATATTCTATTAACGTAAACTTAAAGTTTTTTAAGAATATGGTAAATGAAGTGTTAGCACTGATGCATCATTTGGTAAAAATCATTTATTGCCAATATATTATCAATACGATATCAGAGAATTACACCAACGTCTTCTTCATTGCACCAAAAATGCCCATATTATATAAATAGGAAGTTAACAGATGTAATCATCTCCTGACGTAACGTAACACACATTCATCACAGTTCGCAAGTCTGTAGGATTCCGAAGTGACCATCACACAAGGATAAAAAACCTTGACCTTTCCTTGTAACTAGTCACAATTATTGAGCACTGGCCATTTTATGGACAAATAAATACCAGGAACTTGCAAACGATTCACAAAACAAGCAGTCGTTATGTTTACGAAAAATCTACTAGCACTGAAGCTTAGTGAAGTGAAGTTTAACCCTTGGTCTTACTGAAAGGGCCGCAGTATTTTGTAGATTTGTGCAGTAATTAATCAGCATGTTGAGGTCAATTTGTGCAAGGCTAAAAATGGTTTAACTTAGAACATAAACAGAAGGCAGAACAAGTTTTGGTGAAATACAAGAAGCTAATGACATTCAGGATAGAAGACTGGTTTAAAATCGATATATGTCGCTTGTAATATCGAAGGGTTATAAATTTGGTATTGTTAATATAAATAAATAAATCTGTTGACGAATTTTGGGTGCCTGAGTTCCGGAATCAGTTTTCTCGTCTAGAATCGCACAACTTTTGCTTCTGTGCACCAGAATTTGTTGTTTGTAGGAAACTAACTGATTAAAATATATACAAAGTAACAACTTTGTAATTAAACCGGAACTAGACCATAAAACTAAAGTTTCTGAGCTTCGCAAATGGACATTTATATAACATTTTATATTTAATTTTTATATATACTAGAAACAATGTTTTGAGAAACGCATTTATACCCAATACATCTAACATATCCCACTTTTGAATATAGCCCTTAGACTAATTGTCATAAGAAGTAATTGCCGTATTTTTATAGTCACTTTTCTCAAGTGTCATGGCCGCTTGACCCCATTCCCAACAAATACTCAACAATATTACCATCTGTCATTCTTCGCCTTGTAAAATATAACAGTTGATAAAGTGTTGTAAAATAAACAAGGAGGGCAGGTGGCCAGTACTACGTGAGCTTCTCCCCCCCCCCCAATGTAAATGAAACCAGAATGGGGTGTATTTCTGTTACTAATACAGGATGTTCTTAAAATCGGGCGACTGAGCGTGGTGCAGTGGACAATACTGCTGGTCCCTGCGCGTCAAGAATACTTCGCGCTCCGCGATGTTCTGTCTCGCTACAAAGAATGACGACCCGGTATATCCCAGTTAAGGCTACGTGAAGACCGAGTGAAAGCTGAGAAGTTTTCGTTTATATATTGACCTTTATGTATACCGTATTAATCGTATTGCACGTAACTTAGAAAGTTAATTTATTATTGTTTGCTAGCCACGTCACTGAAAGTCTCGAAGTGCCATGTCAATTTAGACTTTATTACGTCATTTCTATTCCATGATGCCTTTTAAGTGTTTAATTATAGACGACGAAAATATTGCTTATTTAAACATCGGTCCAGTGTTCACATCACAGAATTAATGCTTATCCCAGAACTGACGAGATTTGATCCACTACAACACGAATGGAAAGTGTGCTTCGGTCAGGAGTGTACAAAATCGATAGACTGCGCACCTCACTGGCCTTAAACCTTTTAAAACCCAGTGGTAAATATATGTCCCACCGCTTCAACAATCATTAACCCTTAATTTTTCATTTATGGGTTCCATAGGATTCTCAGAACAAACAGCGATTATTTCCTTAAACAGCATCTAGCAGTTGATCTTTTTAATGGTGAAGTGTAGTGTTTTCTTTGCGGTACGGACTGAATTCTTAATTATTATTTAGACCACTTTCGGCTACAAAGCGTTAATATTTATTTATGGAAAATATAATAGTATCTAAGAAGTGTCAAGAAATAAAATATAGCAGATTAAACTATATTTAAAATTAAAAAATACGGAAGGAAATTATTCATTAAATGAAAGAACAGATAGTTACAGACACGTTATGGAAACTTCACTTCGTTCAAACTAAATGCGTGTGTAGTGGTGTGGAATTGTGACTGATCAGCGGGTGGCAAGAAAGCAACTCGCTGCCAAAGGGCATCCCCGAGCAGGCTTTGCATTCTCCACGTCAAAAGCAAGAAACTTGATAACTGTCATTAGACAATTTAAAATTCAAAATTAGCTCTGTAAATCACACGTACGTTAGCCTACAGTGGGCAATTAAACAGCGAAGTGAAAAATCTTTCGTTTATCCAAAGTCGTGGATTACATGATGCAGGCTGACTATTTATAATTGAATATGTGTGAATGCAGCATAATTGAACGATTTAATTATTTACACTTGTAGATATAAAGTCGATTAAGATTATTTTAATACGATGATGCACCTGTCACGTTATAGCTCCTTCGAAAATACACGATTTTACAGTGGCACATTCAATTAACGCGCGTAGACATATATGGATGTTCTTTCATTCGGGTGTGTATTAGTCGATACTGAAAAGTTACGAAAAGTTTTATTTTTTTAAGAGACGGTGGGAGATGTTTTTCTACTGAACTAAATACAAACAAAAATCTTGAAACCTGAACAAAATAGTTCGTGAATAGCATGGAATGGGTTGGATTATAGAAAAGTATATGCTTATATTAACTCTGACGATAAGTATGTTGAAATTCTGTTCTATAACTTGTGTGTCCTACAGTTTTAAATGTTGTGTGTGGTTAATGACACAAACAAAACATTTTATCTAAGAAGTTCCCAACGTTAAAAAATTATTGGAAAGTAACACTTTAATTTTTATTCTAATATCTAATTATAAACACAACCGTACGTCAAATTGTATACTTTTCACCGATCCTGTTACAACCATGACTGTCGAACGGAAGTAGTTTCACAATTAAGCCAGTTTTATATTATCCTATTTGTAAAGAACGCCTACTACAGCAGCCTTACTAAAACCATATATAGACTAAGCATCATAGATCAAAGAACCTCTAAGAGAAATCTATTCATTGTTCGAATCTTCATCTTCAAGTTTTATGTGAATATTTCATTCATATTTATTCCCTAAGAATGATTTAGTGACAGGTTATTTTGTATGTCAAGAACGTGTCCCCTATTTTGTGCATCGTCAGAAAACTGGGGGAGTGTATAATTATCGCTAACACTTGAACTTTTAGTAACACAGGCAGATGAAGTCTCAAAGAATGTTTGACTACATTCACAGCCTACTTTCGTCAGGTAGAGATGTGATATGAAGAGGCAGATATACTATATGAGGCCACAGCGGAGAACCTCAATGGGAGGTCCATATGTACGCTTCACTGTCGAATGGAAATGCATAGTGGCATTTACTACTCAGCAATAATTACACTCGAACAGAAACTAAATGAAGATGCAAGAAGAATTATGCACAACAGATGTTATTACAAGGAAAATAGATAAATAAAACAGCAGGTGCAGGCAGAAAGCAGCTAACATCGGTGAATCCCAAAAATTATTTTAAAAGAGATTTCCAGAATATCGACAGAAATAATTGAAACGAAACGTTTTTTTAAAAATCTTAATCTTGCAACGTTACTTCACTTCCACACCATCAAAATTCTTCGGCTCGAGATTATGTATCAATATTTTCCACAGTTAAAGCAAGGACCGGCGGTAAAGTTACGTCACGTTGACGACTCGGTACAAAACCGTGAACCGATGCACCGAATCCTTAACACTGCAGTTACTTGTAGCGATTTCTAATTTAATGTTTTATTATTTCTTAAACACAGCCATTTCCACGCTGCACAGTATAAGGAGACATTCAAAGGAAATTGTCTGTTCTGTGAAAAAAAGGTATTAAAATATTAAAATATGATTGCTGAATAAATATAAAAATTATAATACTACTGCAGATGACCAAATTCCGGACAAATAAATGATCAAAAACTATTCCAAAGGAAATCAGAGTTTTAACCATATTTAGATAAACTAACTTCGTTTAATTCTTTCTCTAATATCATGTAAAGATTCAGTCCGTACCGCAAAGAAAACACCACACTTCACCGTTACGTAGATCAACTATTTAACGCCTTTTAAGGAAATAATCGATGTTTATTCTGAGAAAAATTCGAAACCCATAACTAAAGTCTGTGGAAAAATGTAGAGTTATTTATTATTAAAGCAGGTAATACATATAGTCACCACACGACGTCAAAAGGCGAACGTATACTCTAAAACCATAAATGCCTTTAGTAAGAGGGGAGGGGTTACAGGAAACTGTAACTGTAAATCAAATAACATTAATATTTTTGTAAACGCTTTCAATCAACCAAATTGTCAGTATTAACACAACCGATTAATCGATACTCATCGATACTGGATATTCTGGCGGCTATTGTTTTTAATTAAGATTTATAGCTTTATTGGAAAAATATGTCAGACCTATATTTAAGAAACGTAACTTTATTAATCTAAGCATTGTTGTAGTTTGCAACAATGGATTTGTATCTGTAATAGATTAATGTGAAAATTCGCGAAGAACAAAAATTATGAAACGCACTTATTGAAAATTTAAGTACAACTACATCTTACTATTATTAACTTTTTGTAATTACAATTCTTATAATTCTGGATTTATATCCTTGATCTTATTTATTCGTTAATTCGTGCAGTGTTATTCCTAGCTTTGATGTTTTTATCGTCTGTTTCTACGACAATCTAATACTGGTCTTGTTGGGAGTATTTTTGTTATTGAATATGCTGTTATATTGGTAGCACTGTCTGACGTATGTTTCACTTCCGTCCAAAAATGTTGTAAATAGAGCGTGTTCTGGTTTATTCCCTAACCTTATAGGCAATATAGGAAACGGTTATGTTTGAAAAAGAAATTAGCCGACGATGTTTTCTGTCGTTTTATAAAAATTCATTCGCTAAATTTATATTAGAACCTAAATACGAATTTGGTTTATATAATAGAGCAACAAAATAGCAACTGATTTACAGATTCTTCTGTTTCGTTCTCTATCTAGGGCCATCTATTAATTTCAACTTCTTTCTCACTGTTTTGGTATTCCTAATATTGGTAATTATATCAAGAGATGCAATAAAAGTATTCCAAATAACTAAACCAACCATTACAGACGAACTTGAGCCAGTTCCACCCATCTCTCATTCTCATAACCTGCGAGTTTTAAAGTATTTCCGCAAAACGTTGCAAACATTCCTGGTATTTATAATGAAACACTTCAAGGTTCGTCGGAATACGATCACGATCATAAGGGCTGGGATTATCGAACTGGCATAACACATCCAGAATTTTCGAGAGAGACTAAACCAGGCAAGAAACATGACCGGGAAGTCAGTGAATTCGACAAACGAACGTTTGTCGATGAATGCATTTTATCTGCAAGGCAGGCAAATGCTCACTTGCGTTGCGCAAATCATTTTTTTTTCTGACTGAACAGTTTTCTACACGTCATGCATGTATTTATTCAACTTACTGGCCTGTCACGTTCTCGTTGTGAGATCAAGAGGGGTTGAAACGGGTTTACTGCTCTCCCCATTTCCACCCCTCTCCTCCAAAGGTTCGTTCTCCCCTTCAACACCCCTGTCATCACCACATGACTTCACATCATCGTCACTGTCACTACCAACTTCATCCTGGTCCTCCAGCTTGTCTTCGGACGAACTGTGCCCCTTACAACCTTCTCTTCTCCTGTGTTTTACTGTTTTGCTATTGAGTCCGCTCCTCAGAGAGAGGTCGATGGGTTGATCCTGGACCGGCCCAAGAGACTGCAGCATTGCCACTGACTTGTCGTAGTTCGCAGATCGTGAATCGTCCGTAGGCTTAAATCTGAGTTCATGTTTCGAGACTTCCACTGCTTCCTGCCGATGCTTGAGATCGCGCACCGGGGATGGTGACTGCGAGGATGACGAAGTCGACGATCCTGAAGACGAAGACGTGACGGGAGAAGCAAGACGCTCGGCGCCGTGATGCTTCGGCGACGTTCCCATAGAATGCACGAAAGGTAACAAGAAGTTTCTGGCTGCAGGTGGGCCGCCATGGTGAGGATGATGGAACCCCGCGCTGTGCAGGAAGGGTGACGTGATAAAGGGGACAGGAAGAGACGGAAGAGACGAGGCGTGATGGTGGGACGTCACCTGAAGGGGCAAAAGGGTGTTCCTGGCTGCCCACAGCGCCGCTGCAGCCTCTCCGGTACTCCCATACCCAGGGTGCGCTGTTCCCGGGAGTGTTCTTACAGGCATCACCTGTGCCGACGGCAGAGTTCGAGACTTGCTGTCCAGAAAGTTCTTCGGAGCACCGGTGTTGTTGTTGTCAACATCAACAACACTTGGCAGGTGAAAGGGCTGTTTGACCTCGTGGAAGTGCGGGGATAGTCCTTCCCATAGAGGCAACATTTTGCTATTCTTGCTGCTTAGAGGCTCCCGAAGCACCGGGTTGCTACCAGTGTGCTGTTGTTGTTGTTGCTGCTGCTGCTGCTGTTCCTGCAGAAGGCAGTGTATCTTGAACCAGTTGGAACGCCGTCCGTACCTGGAACCACTCTTAGACATTCCGACCATCAGACACTTTCTTAGGCGACACGCTTTGCACGACGTCCGATTCTTCTTGTTGATGATACACTCACCGTTGTTCTTGCACTCCGAGATGGAGCTCGTGTTGTTATACGTTCTTCCGAAGAAAGACTGAAACACACAACACCTCCAGGTTACACTTTCACCTTTAGTCTGAGTATTAGCATCGGAATATTTTTGGCAATAACTAACCAATCAAATAGACGGCTTAGGGAACACGGAGGTTCATCACCGAATTAGCCACCTATCTCTGTCCTGGGACAGCAAAATCCAATCGCCTTCAACTCCTATATCCCATAGATCCCGCTTGATATTATCCTCCCATCTACATTTAGGTCTTCCCAGCGGTCTCCTCCTTTCGTGCAATAAAATTACATAAAGAGATTTAAACACAGACGTGCCCAAGAGACATCACAGAATATTACCTTTCATTATAAATCCATGCTAAGGAGATTTCAAAGATCGTCAGATATCACCATTCAATATAAAATCATCCGATGGAGATTACCGATAATTAACGAGTATCAACGTTCAATGCGATCATATGCGAGGAATGTTGGCAGATTACCATCGTTCAGTATAGAAAGAAACCCAAACGAGTCCTACTGTAGTGAATGAGGAGAAAGATCATCTTACAGTTATAAGGTTCCCAGGCAATGCCCGCTCGTCCTTCTTATAAGGATAAAATAAAAGTGAAGACGTTAGGGCGATAATTAGTGAAAGTTTGCTAGCAGAAACGACGGAAGTTCTGAATTGCTTATTAGAAAATGATGAACCTATAATTTGGAAAATTAGTAAGTAATTTAGCGGCATCGGCTGGGAGGGGGGGGGGGGGGAATTTAAATAGGGAGGGTTGCATGAGAAGCATGCAGTGGCAACTTGGAACTTGGGAACCATCTCAACATTTGCTTAAAGACAGAGGAAAACCTCTGTCGAGATGGCCGGTCACATGACTTTCCGGATGCACGCTGACTACTAGACAGCGGTCCGGCAGACAAAAAGGAATATAGACTTTTATGGAAGCTACTGTGAAATATCACCTTTTTCAGTCCGTACCTCAAGGTGAATATTTCACCTTTAAAATATCAACTAATTAATGCTGTTTAGAAAAATAATGGCTTTTTATTATAAGAATGCAGAATTATTGACTATCAAAGCAGGTGGTATGTACGAGGTGCGATCGAAAGGTTTCCAGACTGCGCGTATAAAAACCCGTACACTTATCTCAGGTATTAAATCCATCCATCACCCTCGAAGTAGTTCCCCTGGGAGTGAACACAACGATCCCAGCGCCGCTGCCAAGCCTGGAAGCATCCCTGGAAATCTTTCTTTGTCAGCCTGTCAAGCACCATCTGCGATTCTGCCTGAATCTCTTCTATCGTCTCAAATCTCCTTCCCTTTAGCTGAATTTTCATCTTTGGGAAGAGGAAGAAGTCACACGGAGCTAAATCCGGCGAATAAGGAGGGTGCGGGATGACGGCCATGGTGTTTGAGGCCAAAAACTGCCGAACTTTGAGGGCGGTGTGCGCTGGCGCGTTGTCATGATGCGTCGCATGTGGATTTCTTCCTTTAGAATCAGCTGACAGGTCCCATAGCCTATCCCAACAATGTCGCACAAGTCTTTGATGGTACGACGTCGATCTTCGTAACTTTTTCGGGCGTTGTGCTCGAAGATGGTCGTCCAGAACGCTCGTCATCATCGACAGAGGTTCGGCCGGCCCTTTTTAAAACGTGAATGCCACACAAAAGTTTGCGGACTCCCCAAATGTTTGCTTTAGCATTTCATAGGTTTCCGTAGCGGTTTTGGCGAGTCTTTGGCAAAATTTGATGCACACGCCATTCCTGAAATCGCAGGAGGGTCGGTGTAATGCACTACCAAAACGCCCGTAACTAAGAAACAAATGCTAATTCGATGATGCCGGCTGGCACACTGATTCACTATGAATGTAGGCCGCACCCCCTAGCGGCAGAAGCTCGTACTACATCCGGTTCGCCCTCTATTGACACAGTCTTGAAACTTTCCGATCGCACCTCGTATAGTTAACAGAAAACACATAAATCCTTTCAAATATCGGGATGTCTTCTGAATCCCATCAATTTGCTGCATGTTTTAATAAATATTACAAATTATTCACATTTTCTTTTCGCAGATTATGTGAATTACCTGTGTTTTTATGTACGCTATCAATTAGGCCTATACGCATATTTTTACGAATCTCATCAATTAGCTGAATATTTTCGAACGCTCCAACTATATGCACATTTATACAAACACCAACGACAATTACCTACATCTTTTAGCAAATTCCGTCAATTACCAAAAATGTTTCACAACTCCTGTCAATCATCTGCATATTTCCACGAAATCCAGGAATTATTTTTATATTTTCACAAACATCGTCACTTACTTGCATAGATCACCAGGATTACACGGGGTTCATCTAGACCTCATTCCGTCCACACACACACCCCCTTCCCAAACGGAACCAACTGAAAGACGTTCGTCTACTCTCGAAAATTTCTCGCCACTAACACAAGACGACAAAGTGGGTTGAAACGAACTACTTAGTTCGGACGCCGAACGAGGAATGTCTGATCCGAAGTTCATCAGCCGCTGCAGCTTCAGCGTTATTTCACGACAACTTCGTGTTTCATTCACAATCGTCCTTAATATCACTAGACGGTACCCTCGGCAATTCATACGTCGTCATAAACGACGAAATATTCGAGTTATCGATAACGAAAGATGCCACGTTCTTTCACGGTGGTTGTCCATCCAAATAGTTTCGGGAAATATCGTGTCCTTTCTTGCAGTTAGAACACGTTACTCACCTTGCATCCCTCGCAAGTGAAGGCCCCAAAATGGAACCCAGCCGCTGGCTCCCCGCACACCCTACACAGCTGGTTCATCTGTGAGCACACAATAACAGTACTAATTATAAACACCTGTGAAGAGAAATGCCGAAGAATTTGAAAAGTATTACCACGCTAACTGAGGGTATTTATTGGGATAGCATTATTACGTGTGTTTTCATAAACGTTGTCGTGTTGTGTTAAGGGATTTTGGACCTTATGGGATAATATTTATTGCTGTGTGTGTTAAATGCTTTCGATTAGCCCTACATCCTAAACGAGTAATTTACAAATGAAACAAACAAACCAGCTGCTACTTTAAAGCATAAGTTATAATGTTCTTCATCCAAAATTTAATTTGTGAGCATTTCAAGAAATTACTTACGAAGTAATTATGTAAAATTTTCAGTTCCTGGTTGGAAATGATGACAATCCAATACTTCTAAAGAATATTAAGAAGTACGGGCACTTCAGCTAGTTAAGGATCTGACTCTGTATTATAGAGTCTATAGCATAAACACACCGCACTTTCAAAAAAAACAACAGAGTTGGTGTTTAATAAAGTTGAATACAATGATAAAGCAGTAATTATAGGGGTGTATGAAAGTTATATGAAATAATCTGCCACACTGGACAGAGTACATGACGAACAGCATGTCATGCTGTATAGTATTACAGGACGAATGTGTCCGAACAGATCTCATACGCGTAGCAACACAATGCGAGGTTTTGCTGAAACGTGTCGTAACCATCAATTAAATTTATAAACAAAAGACGGTGAGCAGCGATGATACGTCTGGGAAATTCATGGCGCAAGATCCAAAACTTTATTGACAGCCGAATGGATGGATTACAAAATCTCACTGTATCCTCGCCAGAAAACTACATACTTACAATCAACCTCTGAAAGGAAAGATTTCTGAAGCCCTTTTGAAGAAAAAATGTTCATTATCTAACACTGTCATGTTAGAGATTCTGATTGTGATGGTCTAATGTCATTTATGCTGAGGTTTAGAGTGGTTTTGGAGACGCAAACTTTCAAACGGACAGATACTACCCTTCCATTATGTATTTACTTCAAAATAGCTTAGCTTTTGTGCTTTTTTTAAAAATAGTGTATTCATTTATCAGACAACGGATTCCAAATAATATACTACATCTTATTATGATCAGCAAGCATTTTACCCTAATTATAATCACACTGTGCCACGACAAAAATTAATATAAGAATAAAACATGGAATGCAGCGTAATAAATATAATAATATAGTGTAATATGACAATACTGGTAACACAGATATTACACTTCAGTAAAGAACAAGCTTTGAACGTTATTCATGGTTTGGAGATTGCCTAACCGCGTCTAAATATGTGTGTTATTAAATATTATTTTGTTTATAATTAAATGGATAAATGTTATGCGCACAGTTCTTGAAATCAACTAGCAACTTTAAGTTGAATATTGGTGTTGAGGATCAGAGATACCAAGACTTTTGCATATTAGAGATGATTCAGTTGAAAGATTATGATAATAAAGGGCTATATAGTGTACACTGGTAAAATAATTTGACTGAAATGAATATTTTAGAATAAAAGATGGTTTCAGCTCTAAAATAATTCCCATATAATTTTATTATTTTATTGTTCATTGCAAATTAGTAAAAGTCAATGCAATGAACGTTTCATTTGGTGAATCGTTTGTTAATATGTTATATGGTATTTATATATGTGTGTGTACATTATTTCATATTATACGAGTTAATAAATGTTATTATTAAGAGCTTAGACGTTATTAATTAAAATAAAATTATTGGCCAAATAACGGACTTCACGAATACGAAGTCATTTCAGAGATGAAAATACGCTCAGCTAAACAAGAAATTTCCCAATTTACATAGAGCCCGAAAGTTCACTACTGTGTTCACAAGAGCCCTCACTAATCCGTGCCTAATCCATATGAATCCAGTTCAAACCATTTTTAAAGATCTACGTATGACAAAGGTATACAAAATGGATTTTTTCTATTTTGTACTGTGTTAGAATACTGACAATATGTACGGATATACGAATACAACTCATTGACACTGTCAACAAGACGTCCACTTCACTTCAACCCTGAAGAATGAGGCAGCATGTTTGTATGCAACAGGCTCAGCAACCTATCAGACCACAACTGTTTTTACATCCGTGAAAATCTGAAATCCTTCACGAGGCGTGTGATTTTATTTATATTCGCATAAATTAAAGCAGATCAGTGCCAAAGAATTCAGAACACTGTTTAAATTTTGCTTCAGTTCAAACAAACATTTGACATACATCATCTTTTTATGAGACTAGATCAACGATAATAATACACTGAAGCATTCTCCTCTCACTTCATGCTACCACGCGTGTCACAAAATTTATGTTTCATAGAGGTGGCCAGGGATTCTGACCATCACTAAGCTAAAAGCCTATGCAAAGAGGCATAAAGTTAAATTAAAAGTGGTGCAGCTGCACTGCTGCCAACGTTTGATAAATGCATAATTACATCTTCCTGTCTCTCACTTTTAAATATACAATTTAATAAATAGGGACGTCTTATTATACTTGGTGGTAATTACAGGTAATAAACATTGAATGTCGGTTAGGTGTTATAGCTTAAGATATCTTAATTAAATAGAAAGTAATATTAAATATTAATTAGAAAATTATTCACGTTCTTTTAAGTTCATGTAACCCAGTGTTAAATGGCATGTTTTAATTATCAAGTGAAATTTTGTGTAAAACGGCTCACGAAACATTATGAACATTTGCAAGAACGTCAGTTTAAGAAGCTGAAAACGACGTAGAAACTGCGCACGACAGAGATTTTGTTGTAAAACAAGTGTTCACACATAATTTCGAAATGAGTTGCAAGTAAAGATTCGCACTCGGGAGAATGACTGTTCCGTGCACATGTTTGAACACATGTCGACGTTGGAGACTTCAACGCAAGGTTGAGAGAGGAACTCGGATTGCTTGCCCGAAAGTACGATCGCTAATACGCCACTTCATGAAGATGAGGAAAACGTCAAGCAAAATGAAAACTTGAATCAATGCGAGCTAACAGTGCATACTTTTGTTAACAGTGTGCGGCTACACATGATTTAATACATACATATATTATATTGGCCGCTCAAATACAAATAAATTCAATTTAAATAACGATATTAACAATTATTTATAGAAATGATATAATACGCACAGACAATGAATAATTACGAAATCATATTTATAGAGAAGCCTGGAAATGCAGTCTTATTTGGAAAACAAATATTTGAAAGCCATGTACGATACTGCAGGATAAATTCTTGTTAACAAAGCCACGATGGTTCTACACATGTTAGAAACATGAAGATGATATTTACGAAACTTTTATTATGTATAATACTAAGGCATAAAAATAAAATGCTGTGCCTAATTTGAATATACTTCCCCAGAATTTGGTCACAGGCACAGAAGAAAAATCACAAAATCTCATTGAGTATAGGTGATCAGTTTGTGATGCGTGATTACTGGTTTTCTTTGCTTTCTATTTTAAGTTATAGTCAACTGTTTTCAAGTACTCTTCTGTTACCACCTTCACTTACGCATTAAAAAATATTGAACCCTGTGACACGTTTTCAGTTTCGTCTATCATCAAATGAGCATTGACACTTAAAAGGATCGGCGGCGACACTATGCGACAGAAAACAATTTTATCGCTAAAATTTCCACATCACCTTCTTGACTATAAGTGTCTGATCGTTAGCGTAGTGACACAAGTGTTCCGCGCGACTCGTACTTCCCTGGTTTCCAAAGAGGTTTCGAATTAAATCGTTGTGGTTGGTTCTGTGACAACAGAATAGTAATTTTTTAGGTTTCGTAAATGTGGTGATGGGTCGTATTTGAAACAAGCTATTCGTGACTTTCCAACAATATACAATCGTAATATACTAAAAAAATATACCAATAGAAGAGGATTTATTTACACAAAGCCTGTACGATAATGGCTTATCATCAGGATACTACACACAAAAAATATAGTCAGTAGAGTTAGTATGAATCAAAAGGTTTCCTTTATAAGTAGTCAAAAATGCGACAGTTTATCCCGAATATGGTCTTAAGCTACTTATCATTCACTGGCGCAAAGTCCTAGTCTTTCGGTCTTAGTGTGTCTTACAACATTACTTATAGGCACATTAAGTTCATCGTACCTTATTAATTCTAAATTCGGAGAGACGACGGAATTTTTATTAGCTCGCTTAAATAATATTTAACAATTCACTCCGTACCGCAAAGAAAACACAACACTTTACCATTAAAAAGATCAACTGCTTGATGCTGTTAAGGAAATAATCGCTGTTTAATCTGAGAATCATGCGAAACACATAAACTCTGGGGTAATGCAGTGTCACGGAACGTTAAAGCAGGCGGTACATATAATTACCATTTGGCCTTTAAAGGTTAAGTTTCGCAAATTTTATTTTAAATATTATTCGGTACAGATAGTTGATGGTCTTATGGGTTGTTATGTAGCGTAGTATCCCGGGTATATATAAGCGTTTCGGAGGTACATACTGTCTCCATATTCAGTGATTGGATGATTATTACATGACAATATACAAACATTTCTTAATCTGTATGATTTTAAATATGTAGTGCGATCAACTTCAGGACAACAGATAACTGTGACATACAGTAGTAGCAACGCCAGTGACATATGCAAAACTGCACTTGGAAAATATTCTCCAAATTAAAGCCATCTTTCCACTCTCGTGTTATCCATATGGAAAGACGCCCGTCTCTGTGACAGCAGAAAACCACTAATGACAATGAACGCGAAAGACGATAAGTTCCATCATAATTTATCTCCGTTAAATGCATATTAATGTTACTGGCCCCTCTAATTCATGGTCTACCAATTTGATATTCCCAAGATACTTTCCGTCAAATCACTGTACGCGTTGACACCTCTATCCTAGGCACGTGAATGAATAGCGACAGGGTACGTTTTAATATTGTTCTCAAAGTTAAGTCTCCCAAAACATGTGTTGTTTGAGAATTTCACGGCAGTGAGGATAAAGTTCTTCTGGATTTTTGGAGCCGTGTTGGTATCTACCGACGAGTATACACGGCGCGAAGACCCAGAAGAACAACATAATTTCTTTAATGTTAACAGGCAAAAATTACATTACATATCCCGCCTTTTCTCACCCATCCATACTCGTTCATCATATTAATTAATAAAACGTTAAGGACAGAAATTATTTTTATGAAAGTGTGCCAAGAGACTCACCACGTCAGTGGACGCCGATGTGTTCCCCGTGGCGGGCCCCCACCACCTTCCAGCCGTCGTTCCTGCACCAGTAGCCGCCGAACGAGCGTCGGCATCCATCTGAGTCCTGAACCGACTCCTTCAGCATCCCTGCCACTCACATGTTGATACGTGGAGTCGGTTCTCCCTTCACTTCAATTCGAATTTCTACAATTCAGGACTACGCGAAATGATGCTTAATGCGTGTAGCTAAAGTTTATTAATGATTCTTTCACGTGCAAGATACACTAAACGATATTTAGGACCACTTAATAAAATACAGCTTTCACACACTCGTAGAATCTTCTTGAAGTTATTTATTGCTGTGATATATCAAGTACTTCATCAATAAGTCTGTCTTCTTAAACCTTTCCCTGTCTTACTTCACACTGATAATTTTAGATGCAAATTATTCAGCTCTGTTACATCATACTTTCTTGTTACTTTCAGTAACTTTCTAAGAAACATAAAAAGAACTTTCAAATGACAAACTTTAAAGCTGAGATATCTCATTCACTTATCTTCAGCACCATTTCACAGACTAGATTATTTCTTCTAATGAAAAAGAATATTTTATGCTTGTTAACACTCTTATATACTTTAATTAAACTTGAGACATTTCTGCTGAATCTTGTTACATTAAAGTCAATGTTCTCTTACATAAAAATGCACTGATATAACCGTTTACACTGGCATGTGTGCGAAAATTTACTAATACTACAACACGCTGTATGCAACAAGTTTCTCCCTGCATATCACAAACAATTGACACATGATGTTCGTCTTTGGATGCTACAAAGTCGCCCACTGGCTTGAAGAGGCCCCTTCCACCTGGCCGCTGGTGCGATGCTGTTGTGTGGATTCCTCTGCTTCATAGCAAAGTAATCTCTCTCCACCCCTCTACCAGTTGCCATCAAGATGGTCCAGCCAGGTATAACCTCTAACTTCCACCATAATCCGCCAGAGAGAGGCACGTGTCGGAACATCTTCAGAGCATCCGCCTCTTGGAGCGCCCAGTGACATCACTTGCCCGTTGATGTACAAATAAAAACCGAATTCTTCGAAATCATCCTTCCAAATACTTTGAAAAAGCGTGTGAAAATTACTACACAATGGGTATCCAACCTTGTCTCGTCACTAACTAATAGCAATTAATTTATTAGTTTAAAATAATAATTACCCAAGGTGAGCATTTGCGACGCTTATACTTAAAGCAGCAGACAAGGGAAGAAACAGAATTTTTAAATCATTCGGAGAGATTAAAATCAATTAAATTTTAATAACTAGAAACAAATTAACTAATCATCTGGACGACCGGGTATCGGACCGAATGTGGCCCGCGGACCGCCAACTGTATAACACTGGATAACACAACGAAGCAACAAAATTAGCAAACTTAAAATACTCTAACGACTTAAGTTAATGTACCTGTAATGTTGGACATAATTTAATCGGCGTATCCACCCTAACCCGACGTTTATATCAACCGTATTATATGACGTATTTGCCCATCAATTCGAAAATGTAAAAACTTATATCAATAAGAGGGAGAAAGCCAATTATATGACGTGTATTCAAGAATGGTAACATTTCCAGAACGTGGTAATGGACATTACAAATCCACAGTGTCACTAGTAATCAGTGCAGCTGATAAACGCTGGAAGCTCACGTGACGTAAACAAATGAATGTCCTAACATTCAGTCAGTTCACGTGTAGACCTGTTTCAATTGAAGGGTCGTAGAAAAACAACGTTTGGTATAAATCGATAGTAACTATGGGATCAAACGTGAAAAATTACAGACACGGGGACAGAGAAACACGAACAGGGGTAAAAATGACAAAACCCTCTAGAGGGCGCGAGGAATACCTTATTTTAGCCAGTTCTTACAAATCTGTAAAACGTTGCTAAACTACACACAGCTTCAAGTAAATCAGATTTTTTAATTAATAAAGAGTATTTGCCGCAAATTAATTATTATGGTTTCGTGTATCATGTATGTTCATCAAATTAGTTGACCTGACAGAAGAATTTAACTTCA
>NW_019060043.1:172988-214188 GCF_000696155.1 Zootermopsis nevadensis
CGGATTGTGAGCCATGACTTACGTTCCTACTCGAGAATGCTCTAACGGAACGTTAGTGCAGCCTAAACGTTACCGTGCATTTGTTCACGCAAGAGAACTTCTTTTTCGAATTCGCAGAAGTGCCCCCCATCAGCAGGTGCTTGCACGCACTGACTCGCCGACGAGCGCCTGGCGGGTTCCCACGATCCACGCGCCCCCACTGAGGTCAGGAGAGGACGCATCAGCTCCCGTTTCAAGAAACCAGGGGTCTCAAAACAGCAGTCCACACTTCGAGTCTCATTTCACGTAATATGTGCATTAATATTAACTGAATAAGCAATTTCCCCCCAAAAAATTCTGAATGCATTTATGAGTCTCTCGCATGTCCAGTCAATTTTAGCCTCTTAATATCATTATCCTGTGTGACCTGCGTAAATAAACACATTTCTCGTTACGTGATTCCTGAATAGTCCGCTTGAAGCGAAGGCTTACAAGTGTATCTCTGAACATGTGACAACATCAAAGTAAACGATGAAGTAGAAATTGGAGAAAAATGGGCGATTTAAAAAATATTTATAACTAGAAGAACTTCGATAACTGGGTGAGCAGTAAAAGTTGAAGAATTTTGAAAGTTGTAGGGTGTCACAGAAGTCAAAACGGCAATAATCTTAAAATCCGTAGACACGATAATGTCGAAAACGGAAAACAGAACGTCTTTAATAAATCAGAAAAGTATAAAACTAAGGGTAAAATAGATTGTCTAACCACGCATTAAAGTAGCTGCAGAACACAGTTTCCAATTCTTTGTAAGATATTTTCGTTCGCTTTTCTTCAGTCATTACGGAAACCTAATTCAAACGATTTGCAGAACTTTCACTGTTTTTGTCAGAAAGGCATATGGTCTGTACGCAAGAGGTTTGTTTTTAAACCTTTTACTTAACAATAAATACAAAATGACTCTGCACATACTTTTCAGTTTAGTTAAGTGATTTTGCACTTCTATACAATTGTACACATTTTTGTAATATGCATAAGAATTTTAACTTGAAATCAGGTAAAGAACTGTTTAACATATGTCGTATCAGAGATCTGGAAAAATTTAATGGAAAGCCAAAGCTCGCCTACAGAACTTTTCATGAGAGTTTGAAATTGTGGGTTTACGTATTTGTTTGCTTAGAGCTCGAGAACGGATAAACCGATTAGGACCAAACTTGGTATACCTATTTCTTGAGACAAGGAAGAGATCAAATCAGGGTCAATACTTCGTGAAAAGGTTCCTGAGTTTGATTCCCGCTGAGGGAGTTTCCGGTAGCTCGGATAATAGGCACTATTGAAAAATGTCGCCAAGATCAAAGCAGTTTGTTCCAAAGAGGCAATTATAAAAACAAATGCAACAAAAACTGTCCTGGGTTCGACACCTGAAGGGTAAATTTTATATAGCAAAAAAACAAGAAGAGCTCCACTAATTGAGCAGGAGACCCTCAAAATATCACTGACGACACTATGAAACGACGCCGAGCGTCGCGACAAAAGTTTTCATATTAAGTGAGGAATGGGACACGCGCCATGACGTTGGAAATCTAAGCCACGCGTCGCAATAAAACACGTCACATTAACTACAGGTCACCCAGGGGTAGAACTGGACAACAAGTAGCTTCGCCGACAGTCAGGAAGCCGTCAGAAGACAGTTTTTGCGTAGACATCCATGGAAACGAAATAAGAAACCCGACGAACAGCGTCGCTGTGCGTATCATCTCGACCCTTTCAAAAGACGGCACATTTACTACAGGAAAGCTTCCACGTGAAATTGTAAGCAACGATTGAACGATGACGCCTCTACAAGACGCCACAATTATGACAGATGAATTTCAGGACATCGGCAATGACTCTGGAAAATGAGGAGCGTTGCAAAGCCGACAAAACACGTCAAATTTAGCACAGGTGAGTTTCCGGACCACTTTCAAGGCAAAGTTGTAAAATTGACGTCGAATAATGTTTTTATATTTTCATGTCAAACAACTTCAATGTATTTGAAACTCGACGTTTACAGCGAAAGAATCATGATCTCTCCGCCTACCACCTCGGAAAAAGTATAAATACGTAGTCAAACAATATTCAAACATAGAAATTTATTTTTCATGACAAACTAGAACTCATTTTACTTGGAGGCTTCATCAAAATATTCAAATTTTCTTGAAGTTATCGACAGATTTGGTTTCACTTCAAGTTAATCAGAATTCAGGTCATTGTATAAAGTTATTCACACCTTTTATGTTTTCGAAACGTCTCTTGGTTAAGGCGTTTAGAATTAATTTTGGTATTCAGATATTCGATTTGGCGTCTCCGTGGTAAGTTTTAGAACTAGAGGCCTGTATAGGCTGTTTCACGGAATAAAATATTGCGTATGTTTGTATCTATTTTGGTTTCTTTTACGGTTTATATAACACAACAGAGCACGTTAATGTCAACGTTTAAATATTATCACATCTCATTTACGGCACCGCTAATGCACGGTTATTTTCCCATCCACAAACAACTTCGTATGAAATCCATTACTCGTAGTCTTATACAACATGTAAATAATAGCCAAATGTATATTTTTATCAATATGTATAAAATAAACCATTACTGTGCTTGAACGTCACACATGAAACGATATCCGAGTCTATTAAACATTCAGATGATTTCAGTTTACCAATCGGCTTTATCGGTCACCATTTGTAGAGCATAGATTAAAAGGGGTGATACTAGGGAAATTTATTATTCGTAACACGCAAGTAACATTCGTGGAGCTATTAGTTGCACGTAAACTATCACGTCATTTTGGTCTAGAACTCTGAAATACGTAAGAGTAGAAGCGAGGATTTTAATAACATCAGTATTAATGACATAGTACATGAAGGTATGGGCTAGATTAATTTGAATCCTCCGAAACGTTAGTTACCACATACGTTTACACGATGTCAAGACCAGAATCGACAAGTTATTTAACACGTCATACATTGACCCTTCAAAGTCCAGTGGTAACTATATATACCACCTGCATTAAGAATCAGTAACTATATTTTGTATTTATGTGTTTCGCATGATTCTCAGTGTAAACAGCGATTATTTCATTTGTAATAGTGAAGCGTTGTGTTTTCTTTGCGGTACGGGCTGTATTCTTAAATATTGTTTATATGAGCTTCGGATTTCAAGGGTTAACCACACGTTTATGGCAATTATGAAGTGGTATCAGGCTGAGTGAACGTTTGAAATTATTTACAGAACTGACACAGTTACTATTAAGGAAATGTTCCGATGGACGAAACACGTGAGGTTCAGACAACATCCCCACAAACGCAGACAGACTGGAGGCCAGCAGATCACATCCCATACAAAACGTGTTCGAGTCATGCCTCTTTACATGAGGCAATTCTTTCAGGACACAACAATACAAGGTCTCCGGTACATTGTCGCTCCCAAGAGACACCCTTTTGAAATGTAAGTACTTAAAATAGTAGGCATTTTGTTTTAAATTAAATATATGTGTGTGTAAATTCAAACGTAAAATGTTTACATGTGCTTTGCCACGCGCGATGAAGGTACACACAGCAAATTATATACTATATGTAGATAGGTAATCAGCTTCAGGTTCTGTCGGATTTACACTCAGCGAAAGAAACCCCTCTACGTTCTGAATAAGGTAGTTTGTGGTCCACATAACGAGTATGAACAGTGGCGAGAATCGAACCTAATCGTAGAGAACGTGGACAGTTACTGAGAGGTATAACAGCTCGTCAGTTACCTCAGGTGTGCTACTGAAATTCATGTTTTCTTCTGGTATGTATACTTAATGCCACGGTGGTCTAGCGGTTAGAACGCTGGCCTTGTAATCCTGGGGGGGTCTCGGGTTCGATTCCCGGCGGTGCCCGAATTTATAACTTGTGTTGGGCAAGGCCGTGGTCTAGGCAACACGGAGTTTTCCTCCGGTGGCTTCCCCGGTTTCTCCGTGGCATCCCAACAATTACTCCATTCACACACAGAAGAAGGCAATGGCAAACCACTTCTGGATCATCTGCCAAGAACGTATATGAACAGGTCCCAGTCCGAGAAAAGGATGGAAGGATCCTGTTCATATGGACCTGTCCTCAGACAGAACACTAAATAATAATAATTTATACTTCTGTCCATATTATACCTGTAGAATGTAGTTGGAATTTGATGCAGTTACATACTGGACCATCAACGAGTGGTCAAAGCAAGATTGTCAAATGCTAGTCCAGTTACTAAATGGGGCACATTACTGCTTATGAATTTAAAAATTCTCTATTATTACCCCCAAAATGTCATCCCTTGCCAACATCTAAAATTGTAAGGTATTCCTCTTATAAAAATTTCATACACAAATACTTAAAAATATTTTAGATGTCCCTAACCAATTATTGCCACAACTCTCTCTGCTTTACTTGTATAATGTAATAATAAGTTATGATACTTACATAGTTGTTGTTTCAAATTGTTTGCTGCAAAATACACAAATAAAGATACACATTTCACATCACTTAAATTTGATAAACTTGCACAACACGTGATAACGTCACTCGACCCTGACTGAAATTAAACGACATGGCTTTCAAGTTACAGCAAAGATCGTCAGATGGCAGAATTGCATAGGACAACGTTAATCACGCGAAACTTTAATATCGTATTTCGAATTGTTTTAATACACAAAAATTTATATGTAGTAAAAGACTATTTATTCAATATAACATTAAATAATTTAATTAGGAGTATGTAATAAACTTTCAAAAAAGCTTATTACATGTAAGAATGCAATAGATTTATTCAATATAGTTCCTGCGTCTTCTTATTCTTCTGAGACTGGTTGTCAGACGTGAGTCATATGGAGTACATGGCGACTGCTTTGTACTTCACTCGGCCTACAGGTTGATTAAAAAGTATTTTTACAGAATAATAATAAAAACTATAGTTTCATAAATTGTATGAGTGTACAACTTGGTCTCTGGCCCTAAGCGAATAATAGGGTCCAGATGAGAAAATTTGGACCGAAGAGTAGTATGAAGGCACAAGAGTCTGAAGAAAATAATTTAATGAGCATCTTCATAATTTATACTCTTCGCCAAATATTATTAGGATTATCAAATTAAGAATTATATGGGCGGGGCATGTAGCTCGCATGGGGGAGATTAGCAATGCATGTAAAATTTTGGTCTGAAAACGTAAAGGGAAGAGTCAGTCGGAAGACCTGAGTGCACGTGGCGGAGTTTTGTAACCAGTGGCGGATTCCATAAAAGTCGTCATTTTTCACTGCATGAACGCGATTTCTGTGCCAGGTTGCTGTGGGCTGCGATCATCCTCGTGGCCAGTCTCGGTGCCATATTCGTGATAACGGGCAGCTGGGAGCGCTACGTCACCAACCCCACTGTGATGTCTCTCGAGAAAGATTATCGTCAGTGGGCCACGTTCTTTCCTGCAGTCACCATGTGCTTCTTGGAGAATCTGAACTACACCCGGGCAGACCAGGAAATAAAGAAGTATGATGTACTTCGTGGAATTGTGGCCGAAGAAGTGGCACTGGGATAGTATTTTTTTTCCCAGTCCTATTTTTCCCAGTCACTCTCATCGCACCGCTGCTCCATCTGTAGGATGGACAAGTGGCCCGTTAGAGGCCGCAGTTTCTCAGAGACACAGTCTCACCCCCAAACAAAACAACAAAATAAATTATTTGCATCGCTTACGATAAGTGTACAGTGTACTTACTTATGCACCGGCGTGTACTTATATTCCAATATTTATTATTTTATTCTTCGTCATTATAGATTTGACCCTCTGTCTTACATAAGCAATGAATCCTCCAGCTACCTGTTTCGCGTAGGACTTCGTGGACGTGCTTACAACCTGCTCAGAACGTAACACACAAGATCCTGGGAATGCATCCACCTCTCAAACGAGATTCGAACTCGTGATACCAGAGTTGAAGGGTTTCAGTACCGCACGTCACTTAGGCCGCAGCCATTAATCAATTTAATCAATACTTTGCTTCATTACAATTTATTTTATTTGCAAAAAAAGACATTATATATTATTTAACGAAACGCTGCGGCATATTCGGGAGGTCCGAGGTTCAAGCATAGGACCAGAGATTAGCTATTCATACTGAAGATTTTCGTGGTTTTCCTCAGTCCCTCAAGGGAACAGCACTTCAGATTAGACAACCGCCTCTTCCGTGTCCTTTACGACACATCATTCATTAATAATCCTATCACTCGATTCTGAAAACCTTTATTTAATGTCAGTTAAATAAACTATGAACACAAAATTAATTTTTAAATGTTGCTGCTTTAATTATTTTGCATTTACTTCAATTTACTAATTTGTTACGCGTCCACTTCTGTGCGTGTTTATTCTTTGCTTATTAAGGCGAAAGGCTTATTTCTGTCTTCTTCTTTCTTTACTTTGTTCGTATTATCTTGTTTACTTTCGTAATTGCTTGTTTACTTCTTGTATGAACCCAGTTTACTTCCCCGTCCTACGTGTTTCGTTCAACCAATCCTGCAGCCAGCCAATAGGCCACGCCCTTTCCACCCAACTTAGGGTTGCAACGGGGTAGTCTACCTCAAGGTCAACGCTCTAACCTCATTGTGATTCCTCACAAGCGCCGAATCCACGCGCGGTACAAGCTGAGCTGTCTGGGGTCAGACCACAAAAACCAACTTCACATGACCTAGCAGGTTCATACGCCTTCAAACGCTGTCAATAAAACACGGAACATCATGCAGAGCGGTCCGAGGAGAGAAACTGGTGTATGTTAACGACACTGCACCAGCTGCAGAGGTTATTTATCGTGAAATGTTATAATAGAATAGTTATGCTATAATCGACAAACTTTAAATGATGAAAGCAGAAACCGTCGTGGCCTATTTCAATCCTCAGTTTGTTCTACGTGGAACTCTGTTAGAGACAAAGTTCTGGCGTTAGAGGAGACCGCGGAAGGCGGTCGCTGAAAATATTTCTTGTGTTGCACTCCGAGATATTTGTGCAGTGCGTAGAAAACACGGACACGTGATTAAGTTTGACAAATTGGAATCTTTGTTCACAGTGAGCCGACAGGTATATGAAATTCTGAATGCCGATTATCCAGGGTTAGTTACTTTGCGATCCTGATAAATTCGATTACGTAAGTCAGGTTCAGTTTGCTGAGTAAAGTTTCAGAGGAACTCAGCTAACCTAACCTACAAGATCACACGACGTCTGAACCCAAAAAATCATCATCGACATTTTTAGAGCCGTGAGCTAGTTTTATTTCCGTCGTTAGTCATTTGATCAGTCTGTTTTGTGAGATTTTAAAGGTTTCGCCGGCGGTGAGGTTGATAATGTTCTTCTCGGTTTTGGCGCCGTGTAGACTCGTCGGTAGATCCGACGAGTCTACACGGTGCCAAAAACCAGAAGAACAAAATCATGAGTTCGTTTTGTGTTGACAGACTCTGGGGAGATGTTGAAGAGTCCAAAATGCAGTACTACCGGGATTTCCTGAACGCCTTGACCAACGCGTCCCTGCATAACTTGAATGAGTTCGAGAAATTCCGAAATGACACGACTCTGGACAAGATAACAGACCTGGAAGATCTAGCGAGCAAGGTAAGAACAAGCCGTGATCCGGTAGTCAGATCCTCGTTTGGTTTTGAAATAAGAACAGATTTTTGATGATCACTGGCCAAGGCCACAGTCAGAAATTTCTTGTAACTTTGCAGGTACAGATTGATCTGAAGTACGACATCAGTTTCATGGATGAAAAGACACGCGTTAAATTTCGGCGGACGCTGACCGAGACTGGGCTCTGCTTCACCTGGGGATCCAGTGTGGGCCATCTCTTCACCTCCCGGTAATGAGAAATTCTCACCTACCAACTAACTGTCTGATGGAAAATGATTGATGCTTCGGATATTTAATGACACTGTTTCAATTACAAAATAAAATGTCATATAATACTAGGACAGTCATAAATTGCACGTATAATAACACGCAAGGATTTGGAAGAAATTGATAATGGCCAATCTAAACGGACTATTTTGCATACGCTGGAAGATAACGAGGAAACCTGCGATAAACCTAAGCGAGGATAACCTCTATTGGTAGACCGGGTGTTCTTGAATAAAAAATATTGAGAATTACCGCTACGGTAACCTTCGGTTATGGAAGAATCTTATCTTTGTTTTCCGTCCTTTCAGGAAAGCCTCGCCACCATCAGCGAGTGAAACATTGGTGACGTCATGTCGTTATGAAGATTTGCCGTGTGGAATTCGCGTCTCCAAACTGCTCAGTGACGTTAAGGTAGGACTTATTTTAATTATAATTGTTTGTTTAACGTTAAGAATGCATTATGTTGCCTTATACAGGACAATTTTAAAAACCGCAAGTCATTCACATTGTACAGAATCTTCATTTAAGGTCATCTGTCCCGCCCTCGTACATAATATTTATTGGGTTCTCGTTTAAAAAATCATCATGTACGTCTTTGGGACTGTTTCATACAGATAATTAGATCTTCTTCCTATCTTATTTGATGTTGCATATCATATCGAGTTGATTAAGTGTCGTTAAATACGATTATAACAGGAGATGTTGATCGGTCACGATGTCCAATCGCTGAAACATGCGCGTACTTGGAACTGCTGTCGTGTTTGGAAGAAGAAGCAATTGCTCGCGCGAAGCCAGACATCGCCTTCCTATGTCACCTTGGTGATCTATAGACCCTCTTGTGCAAAAACGCTAAATCCAATTATAAGAAGAGTTCTTGACATTCCCGTAATTAATCACTGCAATATTTTCTTTCACAATTAACATTTTAGTGCAACGTTTACATGATCGATATTGCAGTCTTCTGCTACAATCTCGCTTCACTTGTTTTAATAAAATCTCGAAAAATCTAATGCTTTCGCGACAGCTCATAGCGAGATAATGCAGTCCGACAAAAAACATACTTAATTTTGAAGAATCATCTCCTATCATCAGTCTGAAACCGTAGATGATAACTTTCCGGAGGAACGTACTGCTTCTATCTTCAGCCCTGAAGATAAAAGCTGTATGTTTCTCCTAGACGTACATATCTAGCCCAGAAAACTAAGACGGACATCTTCACCGCTGTGAGAACCTCAGATCTCATTCTGTTGAAATTAATTTACAACTTAGTGACTTAAATGATGGACAGATAAACCCTAGGTCACGTGAATCTGGACTTGGTTAAATTAATTAATTTAATGATTGGTTAATCAGCTGAACTGCAAATAATGGTAACAGAACACTTTTCGCGTTCTTCCGCAGTTTTACGTGCACTCTACAGACGATTTGCCTATTATCGGCACAAATAAGCCACACTTGGAGTTCCGGGGTTCTGAAAGCCAAGTATACGTACAGCACAAACAGATTGTGGCATCGCCGGAACTCCGGCGTCTGGACCCGGAGCAAAGAGGCTGTTTGTTCCGGGATGAAGTGAAAGCCCATCGCTCGTTATTCAGAACATCGAAACTTCCGATCTACACCCATAACCTCTGCAAGATGGCGTGCAGGCGGCGAATGGCTGAGAAGTTCTGTAACTGCATACCATTCTTCTACAGAACCCTGGGTTAGTATTTGATACTAGGATAATCCGATTTGCCTCTAAGCTTGGTTAAATTAGTTTAATTTCAGGTTCTCCTAGGATGCTGCGCCGTGTAGTCTGGTACAAATTGACCGATGTTTTAAAGACGCTTACTGCCTCCATCATCAGGTCGATAACCTGGATCGTCACACTGATGATGGAAGCAGCAGGATACGCACGTTGCTTTAGAAGATTAAGTTAATAATTTGTCACTGTTGCGTTTCTCAGGTGACGGGAATATCTGCAACGCGAAGGGAATGGCTTGTCTTTCCAGTTTTAAGCACAATCTGACTGAAGACGTGTACAAGAGGAAAGGACAGTGTTTCTGCTACCAGGAATGCGAGTCCACGGACTACGCAGTTGACAGCAAAAGCACATACGAACTGTAAGAAAATGCATTCACAAAGTCTCCCCTAGTGTTACGTCTTCGGCACTGCAGTTTCAGAGGGTGCAACTCCAACCTTTAAAGCCAGAAGCTAATCTACATTATATAGATTCAGTCCGTACCGCGAAGTAAACACAACATTTCACCATTACGAAGATCAACTGGTTAACGCTGTTTAAGGAGATAATCGCCTAACAAAATGGTTTTCTTCTGTCTGTCCGGTCCGATTAAATTTCACAGTATGATTCTTCACTAAAATCTGTAACAAAAATTTGTTTTTCGTTGTCATCGGGCGCCTATAAACCACACTTCGCACGATACTCAAAATCAAAATTTACCAAATTTTAAGAAAAGGAGACGTCTTATATAATACATAAGGAACATAAAATATCGATCTCTTTTCAGTCTATAATTATTATTTTTTAAAAAATTTAATATTGTATACATTTAACAAAATTAAAATAAAAGTAATTTGTGCATCTTTGTACTGTCCTTTTTGTGCTTTGCATGATACAATGGATAAGAAAGCAAATAATTTTATAAGATGCTTTATCGCTAATGCCATATTAATATACCAGCAGGCCAGCCTGAATTATTTAGCTGGATACTTTTGACCCGTGTATTCTGCCCACCCTTAAATTAGGAAGTATCACTTCTTTTAAACATTTGGAAAAAAAATTTGTCTGTTGTAGGGATTCAGACTACACATATTCCCGCGACTCCGTTCAGTTCTTCGTGGGAATTAAGATTTTTACGAAGACTCGTCTTAGGCGAGATATCATCTACAGCTTTGAAGACCTTCTAGGTAGGTTTGACCTATGGTCGTGATATCAAACCTCACAACTCACGTGCGAACGCCATGTTTGAATCGCATGAGGGTGTCTGAAAGTCAGTTTGTAAGACCTGTCTCTTAATTAAAGCAATTAACTGAGTCTTTGATACAGATAATACGACGCTGTATGATCTCGCAATAGTCCCGACGAACACCGGCACTTGGAGGTATGACTTCTGGGTTATTGCGTCGAAAGCCTACCAACGTTACAGGGATGCTTACTGACTCTATCACCATTGCGATCGCTAGACTACATGATGCGAAAACCCAGAAGAGCTATCTCCAGAATCGCCGCTGTGATAACCTGAAATCTTAGGCATTAATATTGTAGCTTTCTACGTCCTGATAACAAAAGTCTGTTGTTTTTCTTCGACTACTACTTTACTGCTGTAAATCTGTGACGTCATAGAAGTTATTACTTCATTTGTTCCCGGCACTGAAGAGACATCTGGAGGGACACAATTGATAAGTGTGCATAAAATATGAAAATGTTTCTGTACCCAATGCTATGAAAAAGTTTCAATACACAAATAACCAACAATTTATACAAACCACGTATCTTCTCTTTGCAGTGTCTTTTGGAGGCACTGTAACTTTGTTCCTTGGATGCAGTATTTTGAGTTCCGTTGAGTTACTCTATTACTTTACGCTGCGACTTGGTTGCGAGCTCTGGATGAAGTACCAAAAGAAGGGTAAAACGCATCCTCTACCTGAAGTGTCGCCGAAATGCAGTACGAGGTAGGGGTTTGACCACGTACATACGATAAGCCCAAAGAAACATATCTCATAAACACACGGAAATTTGAAAAAATTGTATAGCACCAATAAAGTTATGTGACTAAATAAAACTATGTATTTTAATTTTTGGTGTCAGTTTGTTTCCTCTGAATTCAAACTAAGGCCACTTCAAGGGAGTGGTAATACATCGTAATTTTCATATAATCCCCTGCACAATGAAATAAACCTAACCTAACATCTTCAGTGTAATGAAAAATCCTAAAATTCACCCAATTCTGGAGTCATATGGACGAGATTTAAGAAGTAAATTGTCTACTTGAAACGCAATTTCTCGTCCCTGCTATTCATCCAATATTTTCTCATCGGTTGCAATTTGAGCAGCGTAACTACATGTGTAACAAGTTCACTTTATGTACACCTTCTAGTTTCTCGGCAGATTTTGAACTGGACAAAACAGTTACGTCCACATCCTAACAGGAACGTACGCCTCGATTCAATTGCCAAAATCTCACCCGTGAAAATGAAGTGCAGAAATGATACTTGAAGAAAAGTACATAATCACAGCATGAAATCAGTTGAATAAATACAAGAAAGCAAATAAAAAGACAACAAATGCATGCACTGACCTTTGGTTGACCTGGATTCTGAGCTATTTCACCTGGTGTCATCAGGAGCTTCCTCTACCGGCTGCCATTAATCCAAAACCGACTCCATCCCCACCTTTCGACCTGTCGACTGTTGCTTGAGAAAGAGACAATCATGAGCACAGTCAGTGAAAGCACGAAAATCAACGATTCTCTACTACTTTATTGTTTAACCTTTCAAATAATGAATTTCAACAAAATTTCCTCCTTTTATTTTATATTTTAATGAACAAAAAGAAAAATCAAGGCACTAGCTGGAAATCGATCCGCAGCCGACGGCGTTGTTTCTCTGGGTTGTGATGCCACATAAAATCATAGATATCAATGTCTTGGAGAAACAAACTTCAGTCCTGAAATTCTCGTATCTACCTACGAGTCTACACGGTGTCACAACCCAGAACATCGTCTTCACCACCACGGGAATCTCGAATCCTGACCCACAGCCAAACACTTTACTAAATCAGCTACCCTGGGGGAACTCTTCATATTTTGAGCCTCCATCATCAGGACTGTGTCTGCGATGAACATCTTCTACTGTCCATTATACGCTGCATCCACTGACGAAGTTGAATGCAAGTCACTTCCCAGCCTCTGACCAGAACTGCATGATTCACCACCAAGTGCCACAAGGTTTTCAGAACACTCCATAAAACAATAAAATCAACTCATCTTAAATAGCAGTTCCTGCCGGAACCTTGGAAGCGACAGCAGCGATCAACTTTATCAGTGAACGCACTGTACTCGGCAAACGCAAGAGCCGACAATTTCCGTAGAAGACGAGGGACAAAACTGACCCGTCCAATACATAATTGGCATCATTTTTGACACAATTTATAACTCGACACTTACATGAAAGGTCATATACAAAAATAACATATTATTATAAAACACAATCACAAAGTTTACATTAAACTTAATGGTAACATCGTCTTAACCGAAGCTCAAAACCATAGAATTTGAGCGGAATAATAACTTTTATCTCACCATAACTATTTGTAACTATTAATTAAGTACTGAAGTAGAAAGTAAGAACTTGGAAAAACATATATATTAATATAAACGTAAATTAAGTGCAGTGGCGAACATGGCAGCAAGAAACACTAACAAAGCTACGGCGGTGCCTGTGGAGGGGCCTGCAATCAGGCAGTAAGTTTTGTGTCGCTGTGTTAAGCAAGAATCTAGTTTGAGTCACCACAAAAATATTTTAACGGTTCATTTACCCCAAAAGAAATTTTATAAATTTGTACTTTCAATGAGATTTGCAAAAAATAATGCTGCAATAAATTTTGTTACTGTCAAATCTGACGTATGACACATTAGTAGTACAAACTTTTATATAATGGTAAAAATTACTCTTACGTAAAATTACAAAACACAAAATATTCTAACACTGGTAGTATAATTGTTCTTGCTACCATTAAACCATGTGACAGGAACATTCGCTTTATATTAATCAACCATTTGGATTGTCTGAATGAACCATAGTTTTCGCCCTTCAGAAGTGATACGGACTAAACTTCCTCTCCTGCCTGTGGAACAAGCTTTGCCGCCAACATCTCTTTAACTTGTGATAAAATGGTTGCTTCATGTACACAGGTTCTCCGTAGTTGCCGTACATGACAACAGGTCTCCATGGCTCCACAATCTCGCCATATTTGTTATACGTGACGTCAGGTCTCCATTGGTCCACAATCTCGCCATATTTATTATACGTGACATCAGGTCTCCATTGGTCCACAATCTCGCCATAGTTGTTATATGCCACACCAAGGTCATGAGTACCAGAAAGAACATTCTCCTTGTTCAGAACTGACTCTGAAACTGTAACAAACATAAAACAAATAGGAATTGTTATTCCCGTTATTACTGCTCGTAACGACATAAAGAATTATTTGGCCACAAATATTATAAACTTACAATGAAAGATACTAAGTAGTCCGCAAATATATTCAGAAATAGTTCAGGAAAGTTTAAGCACATGGTATGACACTCACAAGAGTAAGACCTTAAAATTGGGGGGAGGGCCCCTCGACAGCTGCCCATTAGATAAAGCATCCACAGACACAGCGTTCTTAGAGCACTCGCTATACAGCCGTCCAATAAAACAGCTTAGGGTTAAAAGGAATGAGACACTTACGCCTCGGAAGCGTCCAGGGCTTCATCCTTTTCTTTCTTGGCGCGCGATTTTGACGTTTAGGCATCATTTGTGACAGTACTGCAGGCACCTTAAAATCGGTACTAGAGTCTGGCAAAGGCACGGACATAAGGGCAGGAGGCAAGGATTGGATCACAGTCTCAGTCTTCTCATTTTCACTATTCTTTACTGAATCCAGAACTCGGCTATGGAAATTTCCGGGCAGCGGGCAATTCCAGGACAAGGCTGAAAATAGTAACATTAATATCTGTCTATTTTCTAAGCATGTTGGATGGTGACCATCCATTGTTTTTAAGGGATTCTGGGCCTTATGTGATGATGTGCACTTATTATCAGTGTCACATTCCTTTGTAATTAATTTTTTTTCATACTAAACCCCGTACTCTTGTGTTATGCCTTCCACAAAATCTGACGGCAACCTTTTTCCATTCCTACAAATGGCTACCAAGAAATAACCTACAAGACTTAAGAAATATCTAAACACTGCTGAAAATTTACAGCATATTTTTTTTTTAAGAAACAAAAATAATTTCAAATAAGTTTTGTTCATATTTTGTTAAATTTTACATTTCTACCTACCTCTTGTACTCGACTGGTTACTCATTCAAAGCCAAAAGTAACACACCAGTAAAGTACACAAGTAATGTCGACTAATGTTGTAAAATATAACTCACCAATGTGTGTCAGAAGAAGATTTGTCATGTGCCTTACGGACAATGGGAGCCAGTGGATACCATCGTCTGCCCTCCTGAACGGTAAAGAACAAAGACCGTCACTGAAGAACTAGCCCCAAGCAGAATTATGGGCTACTTACAAACAAGCTGAATGAAGAAGAAAATAAAAAAGTGGTGTGTTATCTGTGTACTTTTTTTTTCACGTGGCTCTACAAACCGTTTTTACTGTACGTTGATTTTTCCACTGGCTGTAAACGTGTCCTAAATCAGTACATGCTGCAGGAATTTGGGCAATTTTGTAAATGTACAGAAAGAGTATCTTGAAAAGAATACAAAACAAGTAAAATAATTCAATGACGTGCCATAACGCAAATTCTGGGTCCTATTTTAACTGCTCTTTTACATAACATCCTTTAGTAAACATTTAAGCTCTGGAGATTCAGAATATACCTGTGAATTTGCATACGCAGGTGATGATGAATGTCTAAAACGTCAAAGCCATAGGACACTACGATTTGCCGAGCAAACACGTTTGCTTCCATTACTTCAAATCGGAGAGTATGCTGCAGGAACTCCACCTGCAGAATTGACATAACTCTTGAACTTACTTGATATACAAGGATAATTCAAGTTCTACACAGCTCACAGTATCATACAGCAGCTAAAACCAACGTGCTTCATCCATATCACCTTCAAGTCATCCTCTGTTAGTGTGTACTCACTACACGACATCGCAGCAGAGTTACCGCATCTAACAAATCAGGAAGTCACAATTGAGAGCACGACACGTTACTGAACAGTGCTCTTCATACAGAAAATTAAAACCACTAGATACTACATGAAACAGGGAATAAGTATTACAGTTCTGTTCAACTTCGTAAACAACATATGGGTGATCGGGACTCACTGCTCTGATAATGGAGGCAGCAAGGACCTCTGAAACAGTGCTACAACCCAGAAGACAACCATCTTCGTACTCAATTCCGCGAAAACCTCAAATCCTAATCAGTCCATATGTTATATTATTAACCTGTTTGATTAATAAAGATCCTGAACAAGATGTGGATATGGGCGGCGCTGTTGTCCATATCACGAGCGTTTCTGGGGGAAGACTCGTTTTCAATAGCTTCATCAGTTTAACCATGTTGTCTTTATATGCAGTAACTCCGTTTGGTCCCCATCTGTATAACAAATCACCAAAATCTGTATAACAGATCACTAATATGAACCGACTGTTTCGACGTGGCCTTCGCCAGCCAGGCAAGAATAAACGAAGCATACATCATCTCATATCTCAGTATAATCACTGGTATTAATCCTACAAATGACAGCACAAACTCCTAAAATGAAATATACAAATGGCTTCAGAAGATAAAACTCAAAATATTCAACTAATGGAAAATTAATTGAGTGTCTCTTTTGGGGCTGTCTTCACAGTTTTTAACTCATCAACTGTATCTTGTAGGTTAAGTATTCTTCAAGGGTTACAATGTACTAGCACTTTTACAGTGGACTTACCTGTCAAAGTATCATCAGTCACCAACTGTAAGGTTCATAAGAGGGACAAACTGGGTACAGGTGAAACCAAAAATATTATGGTCTAATTATGGCTGGAAAGTCTCAGTTTAACCTGGCTGTGAATATATCAAATTCAATTAGTCACAAGTGTGTTACACAGCTGCTATTAAAATACATACTGATCTAAGTAAAGTTACAATTAAAGGTGATATAAATAAATGATTAAATAAACATGCTAAAACAGGTGAAAAATTTAAAATGTGAGGTTAAGGACACTACCTCATGTATGTAGTACTTTGAGTGAATATGACTTCAGAGGGCAGTAGCAACACTGCCATATGATTTCAGTGGAAACATAACCTCCAAATTACCTGGCAAGTTTTTGATTTAAAACGTATTACTACTAATAAACCAAGTCACTACATCACATCATTATTTCATGCCCAAATTGATTATTCCAGCATTTATTCAGCATCAAACCCTTCTTGCAGAAATATGTTACCATAAATCATTATGTTTTCATCTTATGAACTCACACCACCGTCCATGCATTTGTTTCTATTCTGAATAAAATATGAAGATATGGTAACTTTAAGACAGAAGATCAATGTTAAGAAACACGGTTCTATTCTTTCTATAATCTATGAACACTTAAAACATTTAACTTTGTTTGACAGGTACCTAAGAGAAAATGGCAATTAAATGAGCAAGTGAGTACAAATGTCACATTACATGGTTGGCAATGATGACAAAAACAAACAAACCCCCATCATGTGTCATGTTTGGTAGTAAATGTGTTAAGTATCTAAAACAAAAACTTTGAAGACACCACGGCATAATTTTTAACATTAATCATATACCTAGTGATATCCCAAAGACACGAATTCATAATAATCACATCAGGGGCTGATCGTCCCTTCTTCTTTATGGCTGACATCATATCCTCAATGTTGTTGTTGTAGCATCTTGTAATGAAGAAGTACTCCATGCAAACATTGTCTTTCTACCTCAAATATACAAAAAACAAAAGTTAAACACCATCTTATTATTTTAAATAACCACTTACAATGAACAAAATGCTGTCTTTATCAAGTGCCGTCTATTCTCTGTTATCACCATAAATGTTACCGTCACTTCCAAACCGTAAGATAATTTTTCCTTGAAAAATGCTAACTAGAATTTCCTCACAACTTAACATCTGAAGGCACAGAGCAATACAAAATACAAAAAGGCTGAGATCTATTTAATAAAAAGTGGGTTTTCTCAAAATTGTCTCATGTCATCTCAGAGACAATAATCTGTGGTCAGATGAGCTGTGTTCCGAGACATGAAAAATCATCATCCAAGCAGTAAAATGTCTTCAACATTAGTCGCCATCAGCCCAGCTATTAAACAGCACTGATCATTTTGTCTTTGTCATATATTTTGTATAAATCTTCTTTGTTTTTATATTCTGTAAACTTTATAATATACATGGCAAATTATACAAAAAAAACATTGCACCAAGGTATCTGAGAGACCTTAGCACACTTGACACAAGATATCTCTGAGTTTCATCAACCATCATAAATTTACATGTAGATGGCCAGCCAGCCGAGGTTATGGGGAGGGGAGGGGAGCAATATCGCATGAGTCATCTAGCTCCCCCTTGCTCTTCCCTTCCCCTCTTACTGTGATAAACCTCAGGCTCACAGTACAGATATTTTACAATAGCCAACGTCATTCTTCCAGAATGTGACAAGTCCACGTGGCATCACATCCCAGAAAATCAACATTGACATCTTCAATGCTGTGAGAACCTCAAATCTTACATAGTTTAGTAATGACTTCAAAATATCTGTAACAAATTATCACAAACCTCATATTTTCTAACCTCTTCAAAATCTCTGCCCTTATGCAGCTCACTACTTTTCACCAATGTGTCACCCATAAAGGAGTTTCCCAGCTACAAAACAAAATACTGAAATTAATGATAATATTAAAATGGATTGGATCTCAAATAAACAGGGTAGGAGTATGTGTAATGGATTCATTTTAACTCAGGATAGGGACTGGCGGTAGGCTCTTGTAAATACAGTACCCAACCTTCGAGTTCCAAACAACTCAGGGAGTGTGAATAGCTAAGTGACTATTAGCTTATCAAGAAAATCATTCAATGTAAGTCACGCAAAGAATGCATTATAATATAATGTGTAATCAGCTACAATAACAAATAAACAATACTTACTTTCCTTTTCAAGACATTCCTTTCTATTAGGGAATTCTTGTTCATCAACCACACTAAGTCCTTATAAACACTTCTCATATCTGAAGAAAAATAAAAATTTGTTTTAGGCCACAAAAATTAGAAAATAAATAATTATCAGGGGGAAGCAAATAATAAAATAAATAAGTAGGAAACAGATAAGATATTTCTGAAAAGTGGCACTCTTATTTCAAAATCCTAGACTAAGACATGGTCACAATTCGGCCCTCAGACCTTCTAATACCCTAAATGTTCCTATGTTTCCAGAAGTTGTAAACATGACAACTATAACTTGATTCTCAGTGACAGAAACGAAGTTCCCCACAAACTGATCTGGATTAATTTTGCATGGTCTGTTCCAAAGATAATTGTTCACACTGTAACAATGTTTGAGACATATCCATCACAAACATTAAGTACTCTACATATGATCATACTATGATAATATATATGACAGGATTAAGATTTAACTTACTTGAATCACCAAAAAAGACGGCATGTCTTTTCTCCAGTAAATTCAAAGCATCCTTCTTCAGATATATGTCAGACATGTGTAGAGCTTATTATTTATTTATGACTTTTGCCTATAAAACAAACGGTTTAAAACACACTTAATCTAAAGCAAGAACACAATAAAAATACTACCTGGTAACATAGTTTTTGATAATCCATATCAAATTGAGCACGCAAATCCACTACCTACTAAAAATATGTAATTATATAAGATAACTAGTAAATTGCTTATCAAGCATAATTTTTACGCAGTTTCTGTTCTCCCACTATAATTACATTATTATCCTTCTGGAAGTCCTTAGTTAGTGTTCTGTGTTTAACTGCCTTCGAAATATTACAAAATAACAGAAACCTTACCAATTCAGCTCTCAATAACACCGACATTCCATCAAAAACTTGCCATAGCAAATCCTCTCCGAAATACGTCTTTTGAAATTATCTGCGGTCACTGCAACCTGCTGTTCTGGGTACGTTCATCATTGAACCTTTGGTATAAACTACGGTCATTATTGTCATCACCCAGTCGGCATAGATAAGTCGTCAGGTAATGGGTATGGGGCCATGTGGCAGTGGTCTTAAACAAGTTTGTGTGCTATAATTTGTTTTGATTTTCTGTTGGTTTACATTCTTTTTTTTTTATGAAGTTTCCGTTTTGATAGATAGTTTGGTAAAAATTTGTTAATGGTGTACGTTCATACATGCGTAATTATATATATTGCAAGATGGTTGAACATAGTTCCGGTAGCTCGTGGCCCTTCCACTATCACTGATGCTAATATGTTCTTATACCAGTGGGAATCAAAATTTGTGATGTCATTATTTTTAAAGTGATATCAGACAATACATTTATGAAAAATATTGCCACTATTATACGTTGCTACTTAATGCATAAATCTCGCATTCGGTTGTTTTTGGTTTGATGAACTTGTTGACCATGGCCACAAATTATCACTGAAACCTAATTCTAAATACTTTTTTCATTGCTCACCTGTGTTGCATTTTTCATAGCATGAAGAATATGAGACCAAGAGAAGTTGCACCTATATCATAAAACATCTCTATAGCTGTTGTACTGATGCCCTCATTCTTGAATTCTGTCTTTTATATTAACATAACATTGAAATGAAAGGGAGAAAGTCCAGACTGACCTTAACTTCTAAGTTGTCTGAAATATAGTGAAAAGCAAAATTTAAATCTCCAGAACATTTTTATTCTATATTTGTGTTACCATTTGCTGAATTTTACAACTGTATCTTGTTAAGTATCAATGCCTTTAATAAAGAACCTCTGAAACCAAAAATGATAATTACTATATTTTATTCAGGCATCAGTCATATGAAATCTGGGAATTTAGAACCCCATACTACAGGGCTGCCAACCAGACCATCTGTGGAGTTTGCAGTATGCTACAACACACAAAATGGACCATGCACATTCCATGACAAACAGCTAATGAATGTTAAATTACTCTGGCCAAAGCCAGTCTTTGAAATGGGGGACTGACATGCCTCAATCAATGTGACTGCACAGTCAACCAGGACCTAGGTTTCTGGTAGGGCTACACCCTTGATGATAACATTGAAAGGAGCCAGACTACAACTGTTGCCAGGTATGTGGAGGTTATGTGGCAATTTCACCAACAGACTTGTGCTATAAGATAATAACCCACACATCTTAAACTGTCATTATTAACACATTCACTGCCAAAATCAGGGGTCTCCATTTATTGGATAAGCCTTCAAGCCTAGATTTAGCACACCATTTCTACAACCCTGGGTTTAACAAAGTTCCAATAAATACAACAAGAATTTAATGAAGGAGTTTAACAGTGGATAACACTAGTAGCACTGTCGTCAAACACTAAAAATCTGAATAGTATCTGTGACAATTACTGACTGTCGCTGCAAAGTGACTAGCAGTTGTACGAAAGAAGGCAGCAGGGTACAAAGTGTGAGACAATTAAGTGAGAGATGCATGTATCATAAAATAATACATATGACGATATTTAATTTATTATTAAAATTACATTTATTCTAAATCTAGAGTGAATGTTTATTGTACATATACACAACAAAATTACAATATGATCTACACATATTAAATCCTATTTCGTCTTCCTCATACAACCATATCTTACAATAAGATACAGTAAACATTCATTATATCACAGTACTGTTAAGAGATGATTTTGATCTCCGTAACCAATTTCTTTCAGTCATTTTAAATACCTGCAACAAAAAGACTATTTGTGAGATAAAAGCTCAAAGCATGAGTTGTCTACATGCAATGCATTTGACATCAACAAATTTCCACGCTCATTTACTAAAAACAAATTCAAGCAATTGATTAGATACATGTACCAAAGAAAAGCCCAAACTTTAGTCTCAAAAGCTACTGGCGTTATTGACCGTATTGACACAGCCATCTCAAAAGCTATGCAAGTATAATTCATGTACTTCAAAAATTATTTATGAGATATAAGCAAAAAGCAGCGTCCCGCGCCATAGCCGCGTGGTCTGAGGCATCATGCTTCAGACCGGCGATACGGAATGCGCGTTGGTTCGAGTCTCGGGGGAGAAGAAATTTTCTCATGAGCTTTCGACCAGTGTATGGGACCGGTGCCAACCCAGCATCGTGAGGAAATTTGGAAGCTACAATGGGTAGCGTAATCCGGTCAGGAAAGCTAGCAATGGCTGCGGGTTCGTCGTGCTGACCACACATCTGGTTGGATGATCATTCATCTCTGCTTAGGCATGTGAACGTGAGGCCAGCAGTCAAGCTAGTCGGCTTTGGCTCTCTGGAGCTGTTACGCCACGGATTTAATTTTTTAAGCAAAAAGCAGCAATGTCATCAAACATTTTTAGATGTTTGTTTATTTTATTTAAAAAATATTGTATACATGGCAAATAACTTACAGAGTAGGTGACTAACTTATAGCTTCCGAAGAGGGACTCTAATTCACAGTGGGAATTTTAATTCAGTGAAAGAATCTCTATCACCATTTCTTGCCATCAGCACCTATTTGTAGCTTTTCACAGGAACTATACCAACGTAGGAAGGTTTTTAAAATGAAATTCCTCTTACCTGCACATGAGGATAAATGCTTCTCTATTTGTGGTATTGGTATTTCTAAAACTTGATTTCATTTCATAACAATAAAAGGGTTACTGGCTTTGTACGTTTGAGCCATAAACTTACTTTGCAGCCCAATCTATGCGCCCATGTGCACCACCACTGTGCTTTGGCCCAATAGCTGGCCCTGCAAATAATGTATTCGACTGAAGAGACATAGACACATGGGGACTCTTCACTTCTGAACCTGAAACACAAGCAACAAGGGTGGAAACAACACAATAACTCCACACGTATGTGCAAAGAACAGACATTCTTTAAGACAGCTGCTTGAAATGTTAATAGTTACACCAAAAAATATAATATATAAAATACGTAACCGCATGTCACAGCCCACAACCATGCATTTTTTTTTAATCGACATACACAACCAGTAGTGTCAACATCAACAACATCAAGTTCCAGCTACCGTGAATATGTTTCCGTTTTTCATTTGAAGCAGCGGTGCGTGTTAAAACGTCAGGATGTATATCCAAGAAACTGTTGTAGTCTTTGTACAATGAATCATGTCAAGTTCCACGCCACGGCAAAGGAATCTATCACCCCAGAAAGTAAATTAGCTGCTTAAAATGCTTCATAACCATTTGTCACACACTTCCTCTGATACCCACACCTACTTCACTCACCTACATCTACAGACCCGTATGTCATAGCATTTGCATTTGAGTTGCGGAGTGGTAACTTGGTGCTCTGTCCCGCAATGTATCGCGAACGAGTGAGGTAATGTTGCTTTGCTGTCATCGAACCCCCTGTGTCTACAACACCACCATAGTTTCCCTGCTGGCTCCATAAGGATGGTGAGTAATCTCGTGTTGACAGGATATGTTCATTGGCAGACTGACGTACTGCCCCATCCCTGCTTCTGGTACAAACAGGAGTGAAAAGATGAACACTTGATCCATATTAAATAGCTATAATGAGCTAAATTAAATAAAAAATACTATAGAAATATTGGACAACTAACCCATTATTAATGTTTGTACTTTGACCGGCCACATACCGGGCCACTGTGAGGTAATGCTGCTTGGCACTCAGTTTCCTTCTCAATTGCTGCTGCGATGTGTGTGACTGTGCTGACGGCTGATGCTGGTATGAAGCATGCCGTGCTGGTCGATTTTCCTTGTGGGTCCAATCCTTTACACCTTTTGATTTTGGTTCTGGAGGAAGAATTCTTCCACTGTAAACAAATTTTCATATCTTAATCTATTGGGTAGACCAACCCTTATTGTAAGGCAGTAACAGTAGTGTCACAAAAGTGATTTCTTTGGACACTGTCCACTGTTTTGATAAAAAGGGATACTTTACCTCAGGGTCTGGTTCTCTTGTCTCTTAAGTTAGCTTAACTTAATTTGGGTTTCGTTAGGTTGCGTTGCGTCTCATCTCTTCTCTGCTGTTATCTTTGCTTCACTTCTGTTTTCTTCAACTTTGCCTTCCCGCTTCAATTCTTCCAAGCTCATTTTTTTTCCAATTTATACACTCCCCTTCTCTCCTCTGCCCAACAATCTTGACCCATCTTCTCTCGTCTCCTAATTACCTATCACAACCTAACCTAACCTAACCTAACCTAGGTTAACCGCTAGGGCTGTTTATGCACAAATATTTAGGTTCAGTTCATTTAATAACCACCGCCAAGTCCCGCCATTTGCAACTGCAACTGAATCCCCTCCTTTACATTGCATGATAGCAGTTCTCCAGCCACTAAGTTACAGTGTGATCATTCAGTGTGTAAATAAAACACAAGAATCATTACCACTTATGACAAAATTATAAAAGAAATGCCAGTCTTATGACAACCAATCTCACGAAGATGGGAGTAGAGCCAGAACATTGCATATATCAAATATACCTCAGGCAATGTCCACCATGGTATTCTTATAACAAATTAACAAACCTTTGTAAAGTCAATTAATTTAAAAATCTCAAACAAAAATGCTTACCCAAGAATATCAGAAAACTCATCATGATTATCATCCCACTTGCTGCTTGGCTGAACGTCCTTTCTCTGACTATAACTTAGTAGTGACTGCTGTTGATGAATGTTGCTCTGAGGCTGTGATATGATTCCACTGCCTTTGTTATGTCCTGAGCTTCAAACTGTACATGAGATTCGGGTTATGAAGGTGACCAATACTGTGAGACAGCGTGGCGTTGGTTTTATTTGTCCTTCCTGCAGTACTGTCTTGTTGAGAGAATGTGTACACGAGAGCAGAGGGCTGATGGCGGTGACTAAAACTGTTAGTGAGAGCAACGTTGCTCCTCGTTCTACTCAAAGCGTCTTGCTGTTGAATCAAATTTCCAAGCTTCTGACCCACTTGAAAGTATGGGTACCTGAAAAAAAAATACACAGGTTACATAATAATCAATAAGATTTGGCAAGATGTGGTTTCCACTTCTTTGTAAACATAACTTCAAAGGATCAAGTCGACACTATGCTGATACATTTCAACAAAGAATGCCTTCCAAATTTTGTATAGAAATCAGTAGTCGGAAGGTTTTAAAACAATTTCAATATATTCAGATAAACTTCAGCTTCAAAGGGTTAAATTATGAGAAATATTTGTCTTATATTTGAGTAAATACAATATAAGTAAAAATATTAAATTAAATCAAATAAAAATACTTGGTTATATCCCAACAATAGGCTACAATTCTCAGTGTCAAAACATGTGTCCTACCTGAGGGACTGCTGAGCTGTAGGCCTCTTGCTTGGATTCCAACGTAGCATGTCTTCGATCAATAAAATGGCATCTTTACTTGCATTAGGAATGACAGAGCTAAGTGGGGTAGGAGAAAACTGAGGGAACTTGAAGTTCATTGCACTGGCAAGATGATAACCTTCTGGCCAGTCTCTCTGAAACACAAACCTCCGTGAAGATGACCGTATTCCGAGACATCACACCATGAAGTCTGATAGATGACTGACATTATACAGGTGCTTAGTGCCTCCACCATCAGGGTGGTATACTAACGGAACTTTGTAAGTATAATGCGCGTATTCATAGATCTAAGATTAAACAGTCACAAACAACAAAAGTAAAATTTCTATTAAGTATTAAAGAGTGAACATAAAGGGATGACATTTAAAATTAAGATATTAAGCAAGATCTGAAAGTATTAAAAGTTTATTAAATTAGGGTGTACATTTGTAGTATAGACAAGCTCTTATTCCCGATTACTTAAGATAAGTAACATCACATCAGTGCCTGATGATGGAAGCATAGTCTCCATGATAACGAAAATTCATAACATACTAACACTGTGCAAAAAAGACTTTGGAGCAGAGTTGCCAAAACTTCAAATTTTATATATGCTACTTTACTTATAATAAAGCTTTAATTAAATTAATTCACGATTAAAGCTTCAAATCATAAGATACAAATTTGTAACTCCGCAATGAAGTCCTGTCAGGTGATCAGCTATGTAGTACAAAATTACAATCCGATGTTTCGTAAACGGGGATGGTCGCCAAGACGCGGCCGATCACGCGAGAAGACTTCACTGCATTCAACTGCCATCAAAGCTCCAAACCTTATCAATGTGCAACTCTGATTATACTGAAGTAATCAATAAACAGTAACCTTGTCTGGAGTTCCAAGAACTGAGCATATTTTAAATATTTCATCTATTTCACTGTTTCCAGGGAAGAGGGGGCGAAAAGTGTAAAGTTCAGCCATAATACAGCCAACAGCCCATATATCAATCGGGCTGCTGTACACTGTTGAGTGAAGCAACACCTCGGGGGCACGATACCTACGAACAAAACACATCAACGCACATGCTCACTTACACCGACAGCAAATAACATGTAAAGTTTCTTAAGCAAGAATTGGTGATCCTGTTTATCACATAAAATGGACTAAACAGTGTTAAAAGATTCTTTAGCCATGTGAACATATATGCAGTGCTTAATGCAGAAAGACAAAGGAATTCTTTTAATTTAACAGAGAATAGCCTGTGCAAATATTTATTGCTTTCTGTTCGTATAATTTGGTTCTACACTGTGCATCGAGGAATTTACCTGAGAATGAACATTTCTGTAAAAAAAAATGTGAAAGAATTAATCCTGACTGTTGATAAAATATGTAAATACACTTTAATGCACCACTGAAAGGAAAGGAAGGAAAGAATGAAAGGAAACTAGAAACGGCAGTTGCTCAGTACGTGTAATGTATTCACGAAGCTTGAATTTCTGGCACATGATTTTCACCATACATACAGGGTACATGTACTGCATAATATTTGTATCTAAACGTTCCTGTGTTAATCAGAAACACTGCTAAAGAAGTGTCTGCATTTTGATGAAAAAATGAGGTTATGTGATGTGTGGGCCTAACATTTATAAAATGGGGTATTTACCCAAAAGCAATACAGTCAGAGTTTAAAGCTGCCCTTTCACCTCCACCTAGTACTATGGTCACAACAGAACTATACCCCCACAGGTAAAACTTTGCCTGTTCAATCCAGTATTACCGTCACATGACATACCTACCGCTGTACATTGTGACTATATAAATCAAAGAACTTGGATGAGTTATGAAGTCACCAATCTCTAGTGGATTGATTTACATTCTTAATTATAAGAATTTGATGATTATAAGTATATTTTTATAATGTCAAAACATGCATACACACGACTTACCCATTTCTCCCTCCCCCCCCTCCAAACCCAAAGAAGGTAGCAAAACGTAAATAACCAAAAATACGAGCATAATTGTAAATATGTAAAAATGAAAAATACATCTTTGGAGTCTACAGAATTTTATGTAAACTTGATGATGAAATCAGACATTTGAAAGAGTTATGTCATCACGGAATATGCTCTCACCATCGTGTAGAAACGTAGTCAGTGTATGGTGGTCGGGACCTGATCTCCCTTGCAAGTCCAAAGTCTGCAATTTTAATTAGCTCTGGTCCCATACAAAGCAAATTCTCTGGTTTCATATCACGGTGAAAGAAACCGTGACGATGCATGAAAGCCAAGCCTTGAAGGACCTGATACATCATGTTGCGTATGATAGGTTCAGGAAAGTATTTTTCTCTGTAAGAATAATGCATATCAGATTATAAATATTAAGAACCTCATATATTAAAATTAACAATTCAATCAATAAATTAAAATTCCTCTCAAACACTATAAATTTATATGAATGAAGATTGTGGTGAGTGTAATAAACCAATCCTCACTTAAAAAAATATGATCCATTACCTACGTCACAAAAAAACCTGTCACCGCTTCATTAACTTTTAAAAAAAAATTAAGATCATTTAACAGAAAGTTAACAAAAAAACTGGTACTGCACATTTGAACAGAGCAACAAAGAATTACACTGAATGTGTATATACCGGCAGCCCCTCTTCAATTAAAAGAAATATGGTCCCAGTAACACAGATCATACCTGTCTTTCATCAGCTGATAAAGATTTTCCTTCATATATTCAAAAACAAAGTATAGTGTGTCATTTTCTCTAATGACCTCCTTCAACTTTACAACATTTGCATGGCTCAGTTTCTTCAGCGACTGAAATTTTCATCAGAGAAAAAAATAGTTACAAGTATCCATAAAAAGTAAGAGCAGAACAATTACGTAACATCAACAAGAAATAAGAACGTAGCGTTCAGAGTTTAAAATATATTCCAAGCAAAACTCTTTACCTTTACTTCTCGTAAATTCATCGCTTCATCCCAAGAATAATACTTTCGTTTCATCCTGAAATTAAGTCCTGAATTAAGTCAATATCAACAAAGTATAAACACGCAATGAAATAGTTCAGTCAATAAAAGAAATGGGATAGGAACAAAGCCCTAGAGACCATCCAATGAATAACAAAGGTTGCTTTCTCATGGACAGAAGATACTGACCACTCATCTAAATAAAATGTCAACATGGCACTGTAAATTACTTTATGCATCGACAGCTGCTAAACAACAGAGCAATGGTAGACACAGATCACTTACAATTATGCATTAAACAGTTGTCAAACAGCGAAACATCAGTAGACAAGGAATCAGAACAGATATAGAAAAATGGATAAAAACTTCACAGACTTAAATAAACCTGTTTATGTTAAAATTACCAGGAACACATACCTTTTAATTGCAACTTTCTCACCAGTATCAACTCTCTGTCCCAGGACCACTGACCCATATGTACCATCTCCTAACTGGTTGAGTGTGATGTACCGATTCATCTTCATTGGGTCCGAAGTAACTCATATACATGTGTTAAACCGGAGAAAAACTCAATGAACACTACAGACACCTAGATCAAGATGACACAAACTATTAAACAGTCATTACAATAATAGCTTGTATGGTGAAGGGATTACAATTTTCTAAAAAGCACATTCAGCAAAACGCCATTTTGTAAATGTAATAACACGAAAAACAGGTCCTGGAAAAAAGTTTTCATTTTCCTTATTAACATGCTCATCCCATATCTCATAAGTCTGAGCTACTCTTATGTTGACACTGTTGAAGCAAGGAATTAGAAAGTTCCATGTTCACTATGAGTTACACCAAAATTGGTCAATTACTGTCTACAGTATGACTTCTGTAGTAAAATAAAGAAATAAACAAGGAAATATTCTTCTTGCTTCTGATGTCCTAAAGAAATGATTTTGTTTCAGAACTCTAAATACTTTGATACAGTAGAATAATATTCTCCAAAGAGAAAGTTCCTTCTTTTGTTATCCTAAAAATGTAAATTACTTTCACCAGGAAAAAAGAAATGAACTGTTAAGAGAAAGTGGTTTTGCTAAATTTCAGTGTTTAAGCACACACAGATTTGAAAACAAGTTGTGTTCAAAACCAATTAAGAAATTAATCTGTCCATAAATCCAAAACAGCCCCATGATGTAATAAACATCTTGGACCAATCAAAATTTGCTCAGGTTTTCTCCAAATATCTTGAATAATTTTCTTCCCATGATAAATTATTTAAATTAGCTTCCATAGTAAAGAATTTGTTAAACTTGGTTTCACACATTCATCAGTAGCTTAAAGGTGACTTCCAATTTAATAGAAATAATTATTATTAGTGACAGATATTAACGTTTTTATAACTGTTAACATCCATCCAACACTAAATATTATGTAACACAGGCAAAATATCGTAATTATTTGTATTTCAAATCAATATATTTGAAATTTAAGATAATATTTTAATGTAAATGACATAAAAGTAATATTTGAATGGTAAAATCAAATTTGTAAAGCAAACCATCTACTGACAGTCATGGCTGGTAAATATGACAGAGAACACTTTCAATTACTTACCATTTGTTTACATTCAATAATAAGACTTATTACACACAATTTTCACCAGTCAAAAGTGTCTTTGGTGTTTTGACACACATCACAAGTACATTTTAACCGTTCCACATGATGCACTTCTAATTTAAACTGAAGATGGATTTGTATGTGTGTGTGTTTGTGCACTACCAGCATTTCCTGAACACTGTGGCCACAGCACACCTGCAAAGTTTAATATTGATTTTCTAGTTGCCTCCAACTCAAGGACAGGAGATAGGGTGGTAGCTTTATGCAATAAGATACACGCTAAACAATTCAGTAGTTGCTATGCATGCAACCATAACAGCTCCCTAGCAACCATATAATGGGCCTTTATAAAGCAAGAAGTGACCTAAGTCAATTTGTTGTTGGTTGCCATTCACTGATTCCTGAAGCATTTATTTATTGATTTGGTAATGTAAGCAACAAAGCATTACATCAAACAACACATAAGAGTTTTGTAAAACACAACTTATAAAACTGAATATAATTATAAAAAGCTAATATAAAGAATTCTGACAATAACTCCAAAGGGTTCTTATGCCATTCTCTCTTTTTATGAATAATGCATCACTGGTTGAAACACTCTATTGACCAGTGAATATTAATGAGAGGAAATTTGCATACTTGCGTGCTGCCGAGAATGTGAAGAGGAACAGAAGCCAGGGCAATTTTCAGACTGCTGTGCTATATGTATGAAATATTTTATAGAACCACATTGAGAAAATTCCAAAACTTCCATTTTTATAAACATAAATTTTAACTACACAGCACTTTTATTCATCTGCCAGGAGGGTGAGAGTTCTCACCCTGTGTGTTACAAATTAAAAATATTTCCATAAATCCAAAACTCGATTAATGACATGTTGCACAACCAAAAATATTTTTTTCTCCAATAGCATTCTTTAGCTCATAATATGGAGATTATTCTGAAATAACACGTCTTACACTATTTATCAATCATAATCATCCTCATATCATCATGATGCTTTTTAACATAAGCAGTTCATAAGGTATCATTAATTACTGATAATATATCCCACCTATTCTTTTACTATAGCAGAAGGGCTTCTGCTATCAATTCAACTTTAAAATGACATAGCACATTTCTATTCAATCTTAATTAACTTTGAAAAATCCTAGAATCAGAAACATGCTTTTTAATAGTAAAGATATTTTGTAACTATGCAGCTAGGGCTAGGAAATGCAGAAGCTTACACAGTAATCACTCATAATGGATAGGCTGTGTCATGATACCAAATATACTCAGTGTAGGACAACATTCACCTGCTTATTAATTCACTGAATCAAACTTGTATAAAGTACAGATGTTATGGAGCATTAAATGAGAGAGTAAAATATAACGAATGACAAACTGAGAAGCAATAAGCCTAATCCAAGGCTCTATATGCCTAGAAGAATTTAGGAAAATTTAAAAACCAGCTTCAGTCAGTATAGTATCAGTTCACTTGGTGACTTCATTCCATAATCATGATTCTAGATTGGCTTACTGTTGCAGAAGAATTATTCACCAATCAAGAAGCATTCTGTTCACCTGCGTTTCATCCATCATTACATAAGCATGCCGCTCATACTGTTATGTGACAGGGAAACATTATTTTGAGCAGTACTACTCAGCACAAATAATACCAACAAGATACTGATTACAGTATGAAGAGAGTGTACTAAACTAACCACCTTCTTTACAACCCCTGCCAAGATAAATGACATGAATTATACCTACACATTACTAACTTTAATGTCAATTACTTTTAGGTTAGGTACAGACAGTTTCAAATGCAAGACAAGAAAAGAAACGTCTACCTTAATTACAGAAAACAAAGAGTACAAATTAAATATCCTAATTCAAACCCCCAATCAACAACTCTCAATCCACGTCTATACTACTCGCCGATGATATTAGAATTATTAATCATCATTCTTGAAAGTGACTACTTACATAAGTATTTGGCTAATGATATTGATCTGTAGCATTAAATAAATAAAACACTGAAATTGCAGTTCTGTATCTTACCTTTGAAATACTGCAGCCACAGATTAACACAGATGCAAAACTACAATTCTATTAAAGACGCAGATGCTGCACCCTGTGAGTGATTCACAAGTAAACATAACGACGTGACACTAGCCCAGCTGGCAAGAAGGTAACTACTCTTTAACCTTCACAACTTCAAACCCTATCGTTAAGATTTCGTAAAATCGTATTGTAAACATTGTAATGATAAAGTTCAAACAAGTCCAAGTTGGCAGACACATTCCAAATATGTAGAAAATATAAAAACTATTTCCACTATGTAGCCGTGTCCAGTGCATATTAGGATAATGCAATCATAAAACAAAGTCAGAGAAGTTTTCCATCCACCTATACATTTTCATTCCCTGCATTCACGTTGTTGGACTAAAAAAGAAATGTGCAAAAGAACACCTCTAACTAGTCAGTCAGCATACCAAAGTCTGTGGTCAATGTTTCATTAAGGGTACTAATATAAAAAAATTAAAATATATATATATAAACCTATTTATTTATAAAATGTATTTAATCACAACATAAGAGTAAATTACACATTCTCTTGAATAAATTAAGAACATATATGTGAAATTACTGAAGGCGCAATAAGTGATGTTTAAGATGTGCTTACTGCCTCTGAAACACATCAATTTCTACCATGCTACATGCCTCAGCATCCCAAAACAGCAGTCTTCATACCTGACACCATGGGAACCTGAAATCTTGTTAAAAACATGTAATCATCCTCCAATGCAAGATCAGTAATCCCACTGTCTTATCCTCAAATCAAGGCTAATAAAACACAATCAGCAGATATACAGTCAACAGCTGCTATGGTTATTCTATCATAACACAAAATATTACATTCAATATAAAAAATTCACATCAGAAGTATTAACCCACAGTCTACGAGAGAGATTAATTAATTATGTGTTCCCGTAGAAACAGTTGCTCACAAACAGGAAGTGAAAAAATATATCACAAACTGTACTTGGTACAACATATACTAATATTGATTGCTGACTCCGCAAACAATTTTATAATTAAAAGTCAGCATCTAATGTAAAAATATTATCTTCTTTGTTAGCCATCACTCCACACTTCTGGTACTCTCCAACTTTCTTCTCAAAAAAGTTTGTCTTCCCTTCTAGAGAAATGAGTTCCATGAAGTCAAAAGGGTTCTCAGAATTGAAAATCTGAAACAATCAAGTTGTATGTTCCATAAATACACAGGGATAGCGAGCGGAGTAAAGCAGAACCCCATCTCGTCAAAATTCAAATCCCGCACCTTGCAACAGGATTAGTTTATTAACACGCAATGATTAGCTGAAAACAAAAAATAATCCAAGTTCTCCTTAAACCGGGTAAATATAACATGAATAATAGATTCTGCAACCAAAGTGACAAATTACGACTGCTCACAAAATGGATGCATTCTTCATATATCATTGGATTCAAAAAAAGGGTTTACCTTTCTGCAGTTTAGTTCGACAAGCAGACGGTCGGCCACAAACTCGATGTACTGCTTCATAAGGTTGCAATTCATGCCAATCATGGCAACGGGCAAAGCCTCCGTCAAGAACTCCTGCTCTATTGCGACAGCATCCCTTATGATGGCCGTCACTTCCTCTTCCGTCGGCTTCTGCACCAAGTGCTTAAACATCAGGCAAGCAAAGTCACAATGTAGACCCTGGAACAAATCAATTAACACCACTGGAGTATTTTTACCTACATTTCAGCCACACCCACATTAACCATCCTACATACAGAACAAGCGATCTGACCTCGTCTCGTGAAATAAGTTCATTGCTGAAGGTGAGACCGGGCATAAGTCCCCGCTTCTTTAACCAGAAGATAGCAGCAAAACTTCCAGAGAAGAAGATACCTTCCACTGCAGCAAACGCAACCACTCTCTCACCAAACGTCGCAGTTTCGTGCGCTATCCACTGAAGGGCCCAATCTGCCTTCTTTTTCACACACGGCATCGTCTCAACGGCGTTAAATAAGTAGTCCCTATATGCAGAAATTTACTATTTCAAAACAAGAATAAATAACAATAAAAATTACAAAGGACTAAACACTTTCAGGTGTATCCTCTGCGTTTTCGATTTGAACCACAGCTGCCTGGTGTTTGGACGGTTCTTATACCTGATATAATTTTAAATGAGATCACTGCTACTCTTTACGACGTTAAAACAGGAAGCACGCTTAATTTCTCTTCTAATATACGCCATGTTACAAAAGGAAAAACATTAAACATGGATAAACCATAATCATTAGAGCTACTGTTTTATGAGGCATGAATCAGAGCTACAGAAAATCAAAACCATGCACCACCTCACAATGCTCGATGTTTAAAACTTCAAATTCCCCTGAAAATATGGGTTAAAGCATCAATTCTCATAACCACAATGCACATCAGAAAAAAATCTTGTAAATAAATTATTTATTTGTACACATCACGTCACCTCATTAACACAGTTTAAGGAAATAACTGCTGTTTATTTTGAAAATCATATAAAACCAGTAAATAAAAGATGAAGTGTTACAGACTGTAGTTACACTCAGCTTTGAAGGGTTAAATAGTGCATACCTCTGTGAAGGATCCCTTATGTAGGTATCAATCAACAAGCTATACATTTCTGAATGGACATTTTCCATCGCTATCTGAAAGCCATAGAAGCATCTTGCTTCTGTTACTTGTACTTCCTGGCTGAATCTCTCTACCAAATTCTCATTAACAATTCCATCTGAAGCTGCAAAAAATGCTAGTACATGGGAGATAAAATGTCTTTCATCTTCTGTCAGCATGTTCCAATGTGCCATGTCCTGAAACAAAAATAAAGAACTGTATTTTAAAATTATGAACATTTATAACTAAAGTAGAAAATTCAGGATGGCCCTCCTTACCAAGTATGAAAAACTCGTGCTGGCACCTAAAATATAAGTCGATCATAAATGACTCTATCTCACCTGGAATATAGGTTAGGGCATGATGCAAACCTTAATAATCACACTTAAGCACACTACACACACAATACTACCAACTCTTCTGGAATTACCATGAGAACCTCAATATCTTACATCCAGAGAAAAATACTGAAAATACTTGAAATATTGTGCAATATACCTTGGATAAATCCACTTCTTCCGCAGTCCAAAACGAAGCTTCTGCCTTCTTGTACATTTGCCATATGTCGTGATATTGGATGGGGAAGATTACAAATCGTCTTGGGTTCTCTCTTAGTAGGGGTTCCAATCCTATGTCAAATTTCTTGGCAGGCAAACTTTCCTTAATTTCCTATAATGTATTAACCACATAATTAAATATTTACACTATAGATCTAACCTTACAACGGTTTCAGGCAGTAGTCCTACAACTAATACTTACGATTTCATGGCTGTTGGTAATGATATTACAAGAAGTGCTGTCCTGCAACACTTTCGTAACCTTCGTATTGGTCGTACGTTGATTCCCCTGCAAGATAATATGTCGCTAAGTCACTCCTGCCGAAAGCAGCCATACATTCATTACGACTAATATTTTCGTTCGCATGCATTACGACGATGGCCTTGCTTACTTTGTTCATTAGACTTAAAAATTGTATTCACATACTTAAATACACAAGACAACGAAAGCTGCTGGTTTCAAATTGAGCACAAGTATGTAATTTCATCACAATCTTATTCAGTACAACTAAATTTCTCATTTTTGGAAAAAAATAATCCAGAGAAATGCTTACCTTATTCTTTACGTTCAATTTATCTTGTTCTTGGGACACATTCTCCTTAATGGTTCTGTCCACTCTGAAAGACATTCTTCTAAATACTGTAAAGTTCAAAACCTACAGTTCGCTAGGCCCCAAGCTGCTTTCCTTACCGCTTAAATTCTTTCACTAACGCGGGAAACTTTGGTGAAAACTTATATTTGCAGACTAGACCAATGAAACTTTAAGGTGGACAGATGTTTCATGCTGTCATCCAATAACCGTTTCGAGTTAGAGTTTTAGCGCTATATTGCAACAAATATTTTTCCCGCGTCGTTGTAAATATCGAAAAAGTAGGTGGAGCTACAAATTTACAAACTTGTTAATATAAATTAAAATAAATGATGAGCTTAAAAACCATTTTAATGCAAAAAAATATTATTACGACTTATAATTTTCACAAAATAGGACACGACATGGAAAGAAGTTCAAACACATGTTCAGTATTTATATGTTGTTTATCCACGAAGCTGATTATCACAGTTAATACCGATAATACCAACATATATTTCGTGCATGCTGTAAAAAGTTTCGTACACAGAAACGTTATTGTATCTACATAGTGATTATAAAATCCGGTTTCTGATAAAGTAGTGTCTCTTGCCTACTGGTGGCTTAAGACATTATTTGCTTCCTAGCTCTCATGAATATTCAGGTTCCATAAAAGTCAAGGATGGAATTCTTTACCACCTGAGCAACTGTTACATTTTCAATAAGGTGCAGTTTTATGAAGTTAAGTGATTTAAGATAAGACTTTTTTATTTCGTAATATTAAAAGGGTAAGGAAATGTTAACACATGTATTTCTTTTACTGTGTTGTTACCAAAAAATTATTTAGAGTCATTAATAGCTCTGTTAGTACTAAAACTAAATTACCTTTATTCCAAGAACAACCAAGTCAAAGATGAAGCTCAAAACTTAGGACCAAGGGTATCATAATGTGCTATATGGTTGTTCTTCCATACTTATTTATTCCCACATTATAAAGCATGCAATATCCCAGACCTAATAGGCTTCACATATTTGTATCATAATAGGAATGTGGATTTAAATCCCCATATTATGGGGCTGTTATTCAGACCTTAATTTCTGGGTTAACACTATTGCGGCATTCCAGTGTGATGTATTGTAAGGTGGACTGCCAATAAGCCATGACACATAGTTGATATAGGTTAAACTACCTTTAATCCAAGACCAGACAGTTGCCAGGTCAAGGATGGAATTATGACTTAAAACAAAGAGTAAGATAATGTGCTGCACTGTCCTCCAATACTTCCTCAGAAACCAGAATCTGATTACGATGAGACCGACATTTAGTCATTTTAGTTGTGAAAGTAACATAACCTTGTTCAAGTTAATATGATGTCTTGGGTAACCTATAAATTCACTGAGGAGATAAACACTGCTTATGAATTATATAGCATAAACTACCTGATTTATTTCTTATAACTACATTTTCAAAGAGAATATGCTACCACTTTAATATAATTAGGCCGTTACATTCAATAACAACAAAGAATAAACAAATATGTAATTCAACAATTTGTACACATTTCACCAATTTAATACAGTCCACATCTTAACTAATTTACAGTGTCTTAATCAAATTAACAAGTAACAAAGAAAATGATCTGGCAGGGGGCATTAATTTAATCATGCCAACTGGATCTGAAATTTTTAATGTGTATTTAACATTAATTTAATATATATTTATATGGACATTACAGTCCCATTAAAATTAAAGGTAAATATATTGTAATACATTCAACACAATCATACTGTAATGCTATTTTTATCTTCATTAATCCATACTGTCAGATGCTTAGTGCTTCGCTGCGTCTAAATATATATATGTTATTATCAGTCACGGATTTAAAGACATATTGATTAATTTTCAGCCATGTATTTAATGCTAGTAATACACAACTATTTAGTTTTATAAACAGAGAAGCTGCATATCTTCACTTAATTTTATGAACGTATATATCATAATTAAGATTGTATCCAACAGCTTACGTTAAATATTTTTAATGTGTTTTGTCAGCTCCCTGACTACCAAACTAAAATAAGAACTAGTTTGTATATTTCTTCCACAAGAAATGTTATCTTTGGACATAACCTAACACGATGGTTCATATTACTGAATGCCATCTTTTTTTAAGAACCAAAAAATAAGATGCATTTATTTTGCCAGAATTATATTGTATTCATCCATTTTTGATATAAAGTTTACTCCAGAGCTTAGTTTCTTAGGAGGTATCTTAAAGCAGTTGAGTAAAAGAAAGAGAATTATGGTAATACTTTAATCTATTTAGGAGGTTATTAATTCAGTTTCTAAAACAAGTTTCTCATCCAGTTTATCCTCAATATAATTTGTTGGCAATCATAGTCTTAATTTTCAAAATATCTCATAAAATTACAGCACATTAGTATTGTCATATGTGAGCCTAACAGATACATACAGACAGAAGTACTAATTTCCAGTAATAATTAAGTAACAGGATTGCACCCTCCAGTCTCCATTTACACCTTTCTTCATGTCGGAACACACTGCTGCTCAACACCGACATCAGATGATGACAGTGTAACAGTGATATATGTGATGTGGCATGAACAATGCCTTTCGAATGCCTGTGTTCTCCAAAGAGTACACATTTCCAATTTTCTTCGTTCCTCGGAATGCGCCTTTTCAGGGGCATCAGAAAGAAAATGTAAACTGGGACTTATGAAATCTTGCCAGTGCCACCAACTGAAAAACGCATATATACTCGTGTATCTGTAATAGACCATACTTGATGAGATTAGAACACGTGAATATGAATGACTGAAGATCACAGAAAATTACAAATCTAGAGGTGAAAAATAAGAGGAACCCCAAGCAGATGTTGGAAGGCGAACTCCGACACCTAAACACATAAAGTTCTGTAACCTACTAAGACAAGAAAATGTAATTATATGCATGTACAAACCTCTAAATTTTAAAAATAAATTAAGTATAAGGTGACTTAACCTACAAATTTTATAACTGTTCTTTTAATGTCTCTGGCAATAGTAATCCAATAATGACTAAGACAGAGTGTTACATTAAACATTTGTCTTACAAACATTAAACTTATGCCCATGTAACAATAAGGACTCCTTTTATACATATTTAATAAATTAAGATTATTTAAATAGTAATTATGTTTCTTCCACTCATTCAAAACAAATACATTATATTCCTGTTTATATATCTGTGGATACAGACATTAACAATATAGTGTCTGTCTATATTTATCACATAGATACAGTAACGTATGAATCACATTAACAAACTTTAAGTGATGTGAACGGTATATAACAATCAAAGTTTTCAGATACATTTGAGGCTAAGAACAACTTTACTGGGCAGTCAAGGTCTAACATGCGAAGTACATCATAAAAATTTAGATCCATGCAGGATTCTGGTTTTACATTTATTACATATAGATTTTTTTTTGTAAAAAAAATATTTTACTATTTTTCATTGTTTAAGATTCAATCAGTTTTCTGTAAACACTTCAAAGTAACATTATATCTTGTATTCGAGGAAGACCAAAGGATTTGGCTGGAGTTTGTGTCCTCTCAACTCCTTAGATGAACTAGAAAATGATTTTTTACAATTAAAATGCACGTGATACAAGTTATAAGCATGTGTACTTAAGTGGATTAGTTGGCATGGACCATATAACATTCAGTTCATTATACCGTTGATTTTTTTAATGGCCGAAACTGAAGTAAGAATTTAAAAATTATTAATTTGAATATTAAAAATATTAAATCTCATACTAATCAAATGTAAACATTTAAATAATTACCATATTTTATCCACATTTCCCTTCAGAGCTTCTAAATCAATGCATAGACTTCCAAAAATTATTGATTATTTTTATTCAGGAATTATTACAAAATAATTTGCTTCTTGTAGTACTTTTATTGACATTTTTTTTTCAAGGCATGTGAGAGACAACGGTGCCATCCTTGATAGTGGCAATACCTGGCCATAGTGTTGGCTGAACTGATTTAATTTGTTCTGTGACTGGAATCTTTGTGTCTGCCACGGCAGGTACAGGCAAACCTTGAGCCTGGCCTGGAATAAATGGTTCTACCAGAGACGTTGTAACGTAGTCATAGTATGCATTTTCATTGCAGCAGCGGCTATTATTGTTATTATGGCCTCCAACATGAAAGAACGTGGACAGCAGAAGAGTAAGAAGTAAGACCAAGCCTCCGCAGCAGAAGACCGCAAGCCCAGCGAGACGGCAGAGTTCCAGTCTGTGATTAAAAGCAACGGCCGTATGATCTAGTATTTCGATGTTACTATGATGGCCTACAATCATCTCACGCTGAGGTGTCAGATGTCCTACTAGGAGTGTAATGATTCCAACTAAGATCAGGTTGATCCCTCCCCAAAGTCCGGCACGGAACCAAAATCCGTGGCAACACTTACGACAGCCACGGCTTTTCATTGGATCCACCGTATACTCAAAGTCATCTTCCTGCAACATTAGAAAGAGATCATAAAATGAAATTTATGTAAGATTTGAGGTTTTCACACTGGTGAGTATGAAGATTTCCGTCTTCTGGGTTGTTGCGTAAACACTTCAAAGTAACATTATATCTTGTATTCGAGGAAGACCAAAGGATTTGGCTGGAGTTTGTGTCCTCTCAACTCCTTAGATGAACTAGAAAATGATTTTTTACAATTAAAATGCACGTGATACAAGTTATAAGCATGTGTACTTAAGTGGATTAGTTGGCATGGACCATATAACATTCAGTTCATTATACCGTTGATTTTTTTAATGGCCGAAACTGAAGTAAGAATTTAAAAATTATTAATTTGAATATTAAAAATATTAAATCTCATACTAATCAAATGTAAACATTTAAATAATTACCATATTTTATCCACATTTCCCTTCAGAGCTTCTAAATCAATGCATAGACTTCCAAAAATTATTGATTATTTTTATTCAGGAATTATTACAAAATAATTTGCTTCTTGTAGTACTTTTATTGACATTTTTTTTTCAAGGCATGTGAGAGACAACGGTGCCATCCTTGATAGTGGCAATACCTGGCCATAGTGTTGGCTGAACTGATTTAATTTGTTCTGTGACTGGAATCTTTGTGTCTGCCACGGCAGGTACAGGCAAACCTTGAGCCTGGCCTGGAATAAATGGTTCTACCAGAGACGTTGTAACGTAGTCATAGTATGCATTTTCATTGCAGCAGCGGCTATTATTGTTATTATGGCCTCCAACATGAAAGAACGTGGACAGCAGAAGAGTAAGAAGTAAGACCAAGCCTCCGCAGCAGAAGACCGCAAGCCCAGCGAGACGGCAGAGTTCCAGTCTGTGATTAAAAGCAACGGCCGTATGATCTAGTATTTCGATGTTACTATGATGGCCTACAATCATCTCACGCTGAGGTGTCAGATGTCCTACTAGGAGTGTAATGATTCCAACTAAGATCAGGTTGATCCCTCCCCAAAGTCCGGCACGGAACCAAAATCCGTGGCAACACTTACGACAGCCACGGCTTTTCATTGGATCCACCGTATACTCAAAGTCATCTTCCTGCAACATTAGAAAGAGATCATAAAATGAAATTTATGTAAGATTTGAGGTTTTCACAC
>NW_019060043.1:214576-233193 GCF_000696155.1 Zootermopsis nevadensis
CCGTCTTCTGGGTTGTTGCGCGGTGTAGTCTGGTTGATGTTAGCCACGTTTCAGAGGTCATACTACCTCTGTCATCAGAGCGCCCTGATGACGGAGGCAGTATGACCTCTGAAACGTTGGTTAACATCGACCAGACTACACAGCGCAACAACCTAGAAGACAGGAATCTAAATGAAATTTACATTATGACATAAAATACAGATTTCATTATTTTAAAATGAAAACATATTCTTTATATGGTTTATACCTAACAAAGCACAGGAAAAAATAGTTTATAATTAGATTAGCTTTGTGATAATAAATAAATGAACATAAAAACAGTGAAAATATATTTGGAACAATTTTATCCAGATGGGTCGTCTTGACTTAGGTTTCCTTCTCTGACTTTTTTCAGTGCCGCCATGCAAATACCTCAAACAGTTGATATTTCATGTTGTCATGGCAGCAAGTACGTCGACAGCCTCTGTAACGACAACAACAACTAACCTCAACGTAATCTTCGTAGAGTTGAGAATTTTTAACCGGAGCCGAATCATAAAAATGGTGAAGGTAACTTTTGACTCCAAAGTAGATGGGGCAACTCCCACCTCGCATCCCTCCACATCCCGGAGCACCGCCTTCTTCACTTTCTTGAGATGGCTCTTCTTGCTTTTGCTGCTGCTTTGGTTTTTCTTCTTCGTGTCGCCGAGTCAATTGTGCTGGTTCCTGTTTTTGTTTCAGTTCCTCGTGCCGTTGCTTTAGTTTTTCCTGGTCTTCTTTTGGCGTCAGTTGCTTTTCGGGTTGTTCGTGTTGATGCTGCTGCCATTTTGATTGGTTTTGTTGTATTATTTCCTGCTGTAACCATTTTACTGACTGACGATATTTCTGTCGGTTTGCTTCATTTTCTTTGTCCTTCTCGTGTTCTTTTGAATTTCTTTCTTTTTCCTCCTCGTATGATTGGAACTGCTGTGGTCCAAACTTTTCTTCTTCCTGCCTTTCGTTATAACCTTCCTTTGTTTGTTCCTGTCTTTGTTGCTGTTCTAGCTTCTGTTTCTGTGTTCCCTGTTCTTTCACCGTTGACTGTTGTTGATTCTTCTGAACAGATTGAATTCTCTTCTTTTGTGGTTGCTGAATCTGCTGTTCTTTCTGTTGAATCTGTTCTTTCCATTCATTTTGCTTGCCTTTCCCTGTCTGGCGTTCTTGTTTCCGTTGTTCCACTCGCTGTTCTCGCGATTTCTGCTGTTTCGGCCGAGTTTCTTTTTGCTCTTGTAATTCTGTCTGTTGCTTCAATGGCTGTTGTTTCTGGTGCACTGTTTTCTGTTGTGGACATCGTTGAACTTCGTGTTCTAATTGCTTGATCTGATCATTAATAGCAGTCTCAGTTAATAATGAATTACCAGCCTTCATTCTGTTACCTTCTTGACTTTTCTCAGAATACATAACATCAGATCGTTGAAGACTTTCCTCGCTTTTTTCGCCCCTTGAGGCTGTTTCCTGAAACGCAGTACGTAATGTTTTTTCTGTATTTGGCTCATCAAGGGTTCTACGATGAACGTCCTGTGACTGATCTTTCGCGTCAGACTTCTTTGATGGTAGGGTTGCTGTAGATTCCAGAGTCTCACTACTTTTGGATGCGTGTCCTTCTTTGGACTTCGCGGATGTTTCCCAAGATCTGCGTACTTGAACACCGTGTTTCTGCTCGGTGTCCTCTGCAGCTTTATGAATAGAGGATTCTGGAACTTCCTTAATCCCAAAATTTCTTGTCTTACAGCTTGAGTCTGACACTCTTTTATCATCATCCAAGTCTTTAATTTTATTTTCTTTCTTCACTTTACTGTCAGATTCGTTTTTCTTTCTTTCACTTGCCTTCTCCTTATGTTCCTGTTTATCAGCAGCTGTTTCATTCTGAAGTGCATTTTCTATTGTCTCACTAGAAGACATCACTTCCCTTTTCTCCTCCGGAGTAACGTTCACTTCCATTCCTCGTTTGCCCTCATCTGTGACTGATAATTTTTCTCCCTCCTTTACCTTCTTCTGTGGGGTCTGATCGATTGCACTGCTTACTAAAGTTCTGTTCACGCTTCCCTCAACAGTTGTCATCTCGTGAACTGGTTTCTGGTGCACAGAGATTATCCCAGCATCGTCTCTTTTTCTGTCTTTCTTTATAACCGTGGTTTCTTCTTCTTTAATTTCTATGACTGTGTCCTCTTTATTCAGTACTCTGTTCATATCACCAGATATTTTCACATCTTCTTTATGATTTTCTTTCTCGTGGCCTGCGCCAGCTCTTCCCGTAGTTCCTTCTGCGTAGTCTTGTGCTTGAGTTTTGTCCGCTACTGCTTCCACAGTCTTCAGCGCCTCATTTCTTTCCTTATCCTGTTCCTTTGATGGCATTGCATGAGCAACATCTCCATTTGCTGCTTCATGTTTATCTGACTCTTGTTTGTTTGTCAGTGAATCCTGCTTACTTACTGACAGATCGTAAGTTGCTTTCAGCTTTCCTTCTTCAGGTGCCAGGACTTCAACAGACGTCTTCAGACCTTCCTTACCAATGTCAACCACCTCTTGAACTTCAGTCTCATTTATCTTACCACTAGCCACTTGTGATCCTTCTTCCATCTCTTTTGCATCTCTGTTCTTGTAATCTTTTCCTTCTTTGTCCTTGGACTTCACCCTTCTGTCATCATCACCTTTCTTGATTTCAACTGTCTTTTCCTTCACAGTACCACCCTCCATTTCTTTGTCTTCATACGTCTCTCTTTCCACACCTTCTCCATTTTCACATTTCCTAACTGGCTTCTCCCTTTCCTCATCCTTGTTTTCTTTTATGTCTGTGTGCCCTATTCCTTCATCCCCATCCTCTGTCTCTCCTTTGCTGTTTGGCTTTTCTTCAATTTTATCACTTTCTTTTCTTTCTGCGTCATCTGATTTCTTCCACTCTTCCATTCTCCCTCTTCAGTATATGGTTACGTTTTATTTTTCGTAACAAAGAGTGGTGGATGACAAGTCATTGTATGTGGGTCTTCTTCTGTTCATTCTGAAATTTAAGAGAAGCAATGTTTTAATTTCACTTATACGCTCATTCTGTAAACATTACGTGCATAAATAAATAAATATATAAATTCATTTCAGTGTACGTTCTTAACAACATTACAATTGCAATTTATGCCAATCCCTCAAGATAAGGGACCATAATACACTTCTGGGAGCATGCGCGTAATTGTTCTAGAATTTGCATAGCATCTTCCCAGCAAAAGCAGTTTTCCTTCGGGTGAGTGAGTGCCTTGCGTTTCCCACACGGAGACGCTCATGACGCCTGAAGGGCGAGGAACAGACAGACAGATCCATTTATCTGACGCCTACTGTCTGCGCATAAATAACTGACTGACTAACTAACCAACCAAATCCACAAACTGTTTAATTTTCCACAGATTATTTCTGTATGACTCTCAGAAGAAACCGCGATCATATCGTAAAACAGCGTTAACCAGCTGATCTTCGTAATGGTAAAGCGTGGTGTTTTCTTCGCGGTACGGACCGAATTCTTAAATATATTATTCTGACGAACTTCGGCATGAAAGAATTAAAGAACTCAAAGGCACATCACAAACGCCTGGATAGTACCTCAAATTAGGCCACCACCGGTTCCTTCTACATCCTTTCCAATTCATCATTCATGAATCAGCCAATCCAATCGCGTACCCAAAACTACCTCCTCCTTTTAGATATATTTCGCTGGATGCTAAGTTATTTCCTATCGCCCGACTGGGCGATGCTTTGAAAATTACAGTACTGCGCATTTAAAATGCAACACTGTACGTGAGTAATCATTCAACAACGTGATGGATTAATTCATATAAATGGAATCAAATACTTATTAATGTAGGGACCACAACCACAACTATGTTCGGACGGTGGAGATATTCGGAATGAACAGAGTTCGAATCTTTTCTTTTTTTTCTCAAGCCCTATTTAGGGGTAATCCTTGAAATTAGCCCACATCGTTCCGAGGTCCTCTCAACACACATAATTTACGTAATCCTGCTAGATACAATGACAGAAATTTTGAAACCTAGAACCCATCAGATATGCTAAATTTGACTTTGGTCCTTGGCATGATGAAATCGTCAAAGACATGGCAAATACTTCACTTCCACTGAAATTGGCCTCAGACCGTGAAGGCCGAGAAAAGATGCGGTAACGAAGACTGGCGGACGTTGATTAGTTTAACCCTCACCACGCGACAACTGTTAACAGCTGCCCCGCCTTCGTGTTTGAACTCCGCGATAGTTGACTACGACATCACCCTCGGAAACAGGTCAGGGGAAGAAACAGCAAAGTCGATTACTGAGCAGACGGAAGTCAGAAGGAGACATCAGTCTGACGACAGCCTCAAATAATGTACATTGGTTGTAGGCCTAAACAGAGACCTCAAATTAAGTCGGCTCGCTGCTCGTAAAGCCCGGTTTACACGTAACGTCTTATCGTACGTTTTGTTTGATCAGTTAAGATGTATCAGTTAAAATATTACGTATGGACAGAGAAACGGACGTTTTGCCTGAACTGAATGAAGACGGACGTCTCTCACAAAACGGATCGGTTAGAGCATTGTTTCCCGGTAAAACGTCAGTCTTTGTAGCTTCTACCTGTCGCTAGAAATCTTAGAGTAGCAGTCAGTCTCTGATGGGGTGTGATAGCCCTTCTCATGGTAGTGTCCTTTTTTGTATTTCTGGAGTTACTAACGATAGTAATTTCAAATAAGTGTCCGTATCCATTCGTAAATAATTACGCCAATCTCCAGGTTCATGACGTAATTCCCGAAGCAAACTCACATGAGAGAATCTGCCCCTCTTTAGCAACCATCGTCTAGACCACCGTGAGCGACGAACAACTTCCTTTCTTTTCAGTTTCACGAGAGACAATGAAATAATCGCTACAAGTAATACTTCATCCATGGTATCTATGAAACTGAGCAGAAAACGGTAGCTAAAACGTAAATAGTTTTACCTGACCATCTTAACTGATGAAACAAAACGTACGATAAGACGTTACGTGTAGACGGCTTTAGGAACACAATGGTCGCAACAGATTAAATTATTCGAACTGTCACCGTTTACGCTTTAATTCGTTTTGGTGGATATTTCACTATTTTAATTTATTATTAATGCTTTTTAATTTAACGTATCGCCCCCGAGACCGGCTATCGTGACATTTTCTTTTCGTGGTTTTCCTTCGTCCCCCAGGCAAATACTTACATCGTACATTAAATTAGGCCACCCTCCACTTCCGCATCCTTTCAAATCCTCGTCGCTAGATAGTCTTAGCTACAAACAACGTCGTTAAATGAACCACAGAAATTTACACCGAATTGTTCCCTCGTATTGACAATTTGCTTACGCAATGACAGTTGCAGATGTTTTCTTGCAAAGGTTTAAGGTTGTCCCTGACACGTACACGACGACACGAAGACGTATGAGGTAGAGGAGGTATAGCTCCACTCATTCTTGACCTTGGCGCACACACACATCACTTCAGAAGAAGTCTGTACACCCTTACAAGACCAGCATTTCATGCCGTGTATGAGCCAAGAAATAACTCAGCTGAAATGAAATTCTCCTGGGAAATTAAATTACCGACACCCACCAATCCCAAATTTAATCGAAATTAACGAAATAGTTTCTGACGGATGGCGAAACACGCGACGCAATTTATTTCGAAGAACTTCGTCTAAGAAGAACTCAAAACAAGGACGGATGCACGCGCATTCATCAATATTTGTTAATAATAAATTCCTCGACTTCCTTCTTGCGAGAGATGCGTTCCTTTGTGATTAACTCACCGTATACCAAGAACACGCGGATTCACAGGAAACTTGTTTCATGCACTTTCCTTCCTTGTTCGTTTCACAGAAATGTTGGATTCAGCTTAGCGACAGAAATGCTGAATTGCATAACCGCCACTTTGATTATAGTTCTGTCGTCTTATCTTTTCTAAACTAAACGTGACCACTTCCACAACCGTTCTGCGTTAATCGGCACCTCGTATTTCCTATAAAATAAACTTTAAACAGTTCACTGACAGAATATCAAACAAGATTCATTTATAATTAAAAAAGAACCCGGAAACGAAGGATGGACTCCATTTTGTGAGATCCTCAACACGTTTCAATAGACGTAATATTGGAAAGGACTATGATGATGATAACCATAATGGTTGTACCTCTTTCACGTGAGGTACTAAATCATATTCATAGCTGAAATGTCAACCATCTGGCCAGAAATGATTCGGTCACAGGCGAATATCTGAGTTATTGCAGGTGATTCATATTGTTTCCGCTAGGTTTGCAAGAGTTATTCTATAATGGTTCTCATGTCATGTCCAACTGGAAACCTCTACGAAGAGAAGACAATACGAGGTGATTTACATGAACAAACAACATGCTGGCACTGCGTACAAAATGCGAAAGAGCTTTTCGAACTTCAGAGACTATAACCCTCGATTAACGGATCCATTTTACAGTTTCATACACTATTATAGGCAGGTGGGTGAAATTTTCAGTCAACCACCGTCTGATTTTTCATAAAAGGCCAGGAAGTGATGAGTTGGTTTGCGAGTTCAAACGCCAAGGTTGAAATAAAGTTTCTAAATCCGGAGTAACTAACAAAGACGGGGGGAGGGGGGAAAGTTTTTTTTTTAAAAAACCAATACCAACACAATATTATATCAATCTCAATATTTTTGTTCGTAGGATTTGAATAATTTAAGAGAACATTCTATGTAAAATATTAATTATTAATAACAAATGACCGCTGGCAATTTGAGTTCCAACTTCGGCGTGCATGAAGACGTCTTTTGGGATAACCAACCTATTGGCAGTGAAGATTGTCGAGTGGGGCACATTGCATGGTTTGTTCAACCCTGGGTTCCTCTCGCCCACACTGTTCCATCGACCGACCGCCCACCCACTCAGTCAGTTTCTATGGACCCGGGATCTCTTATCGCATCAACGCGCGCCACTGATCCAGCACGGAGCAGGGGTGGCTACGACTGCAATTACGAAATTGCTTTGCTGGCTAATGGCCTCTTTACTGAATACCGATACATTGTAGTCACTTCTCTGCATAACCACCGCCGAAATACAGGGGTGAACAAGTACTGCCCAGAAACCGAAAACTTCCCTTTCTTCCTGCTGTGATGGTCTGAGGCTGACTACGTTCCTGGATTTGCGCCCGCTCATTGGACCGCTGCCTGTCCAACTGCAGGTAAGTAGCAGTACGTCCCTAGTTAACTTCTGTCTTTCGAAATTCTGCAGGATAATTAGAGTATTTTAAACCTGCGATGTTTAGAGTGTCAAACGAAACACGAATTGTAATTATGTTGAAATTGGAACAGATTCTTTCACGGCGTTGTCTTGGAGGAACAGAGTAAAACTGCGAAAACGTGTGGAATGCTGGATTACAGGTCTAAACTCGTTTTCGTGTGCCCCGTCGTTGGACCGCATTTGCGTCAAATTCAATCCACGCATTTATTTCAGGATACATTTTAATATTATCGCCTGTAGTTTTTCTGGTTCTAAACAATGAAATGTCAATATCGATTCAGTTGCTTTTTTCTGTCTCCCTCTGTACACGCTTGGCATCCACATCCGTTTGTCTGCTTCCTGTTACAACCGTTTCATTCTTCATACACGAACACAATGGGGCCAACCTGTTAACACCTGTTTCCCTCCGCTAAAGGTAAATTTTCTACCGTGCGATTCTCCCCCTATTCCATTATACCAGGGGTTCTTAAATTCTTTCAGTCAGAAGGCCTCGGCTCGCGGACCACGGCGGATAATTTACTGGAATTGCAATTTACAGTTGTGTGAACACGGTGACGAAACTATTGTTCTATTAGAGGCCGGGAATTTCTCATCTGCTGGTGTTTTCGTGTTGAATAAGGTGTGCTGACAACAAATGGTGAATGCCTAAGGACATGGAAGGTGGAATGTTTCAAGGCACGTGGATAGAGTATGGAAAACTTTAGTAACATCAGGACAGGCAAAAATTCGGCTTTTTGAATCTGAAACATACGCGATCGTTGGGATATTGGACCTGGCCCATCGTTTGATGACATCAGACGATGGAAAAGGCAGAAAAACACCAACAATCAACAATGTACGCTGTATTTCTAGTTGTAAGGATTACGTTCTCAATAATACCCGAAATTAAATACAAACAAAAACAAACGCTCCATATTCTGTGCAACAAAGCAAGAGACAAAGGTGATGCTCCAATGCCCTTTAATCAGACTTTCTCATCTGCTTTGCCCAACTGAGCTTAAACTAACTGGATTATTCCAGACCACACACAGAAGGGTTAAATTTATTAAAACTTAAATTACAGAAGAAACTCTAAGATCAGACGATTCCAGTCCTTTTGACTAAGAGACTCACTTTTATAAAATATTACTGCAGAGTCGCCCATCCCCCCCTAAAAAAAACAACAACAGACGACGTAGCTCACTAACGAACTAACTAACTAGCTGGCTTAGGGAACTCTAAGGTTCAACACCGAATTAACCAATTATTAGTTTAAAATCGTGAGCTTTCCCTTCTTGCCACAGAGGTTTCTTCTCCGGTTCGTCCATTTTGTTCTTCACTCAGGGCGACAGATGAAGTTTCACATCCGCACAAAGTAATCGTTCTGTGTCACGTGACTTTCACAGTTCCACCGTACATCTGCCCATTATTTGTAATGAAGAGCCCTTTTCAAAGCAAAGTGTTAACGGTGTAGCTGTCCAGCCAGGCTTTTACTAAAACGAGATTCGAGCGCACGCAGAGACTGATGAAGATTGTTAACGATCTCGGACAGATCGGAATAAAAGCCTTCTTTTGTTTTTACCACACTGGTTTGGCTTCTGAATTCATTCTAATAACAGTAACAATTTTAACAAGTTGAATAACGCATTTTTGTGAAACTTGTCTGTCATATTAAGAAAAGAACACATACAGGGTGTTTGCGAACAAGATGTTGAGGAGAAATTTGGACATACGAGGGATTAAATTACAGGGAGGGGGGGTAACTGATTCAGTAACAGAATAAAAGGTTCTTCGACTGAGATTCTAACCCCTAGACGTTCCCAATGTGTTTACAGCACAACCTCACTTCTACAGCGTTCTTTAGCTCAACGCCCTTTTACATGTGTTAACTCTGTTGATTTGATTTGATTTGTGATTACAAAAACCCATTACATCGAGAAGTGGTGTTGTAGCCCCAATATTCCAGGGTTTTGCCCTGTGATCCTAATCGAATCGACACGCGCCATCGACCGGCAACTGTTCACAGCATTTTATAAGCGATTCCATTTTGTATTGCACCAGGAAATAACGTCGAGTAACTGCATATGTCGATCTGTCCTTGATGTTTAACCCTATGAAGCCCAATGGTAACTATATGTGCCACCTGCTTCAACAATCGGAAACTAATCATTTTGTAAATGTGGGCTTCGTATGATTCTCAATGTAAATACACAAACGTAGATGTGGGTAAACAGCTTGGATTGTGGATGACGTCAGTCCCAAGAAATTGATGACGAATCTACTTGTCATTCAAAACGCAACTGACATGAATAAAATGAACCACTTGAATAAAACAACTGTCAATAAAACGAAATCTTAAGACACAAACAGAACGTTCGCCATTACTCGAAGACGCTCGACTGGACAACTTGAACTTCTGTACAGAACTGAGCGAAGTCACTTACCAAGAATGTAATAAATATTTTTTTTGGGAAGGTTTTTTTTACGACAGACGTTTACGGTGTTAACGTGTGCTTTGATTGTTACATGGGAGACTCGTTAATTACATTTGTCGTATTGTTGCTATTGTTAATACGGAACTCCTGAACTCAGCTTGCAATTGGGATGATACATGAGACACATTTTTCAAATATGTCACCGTATCACTGGCCCCGATATTTACTGACTGCTGCTATGAACTTTTTTATTGCACATTTTCCAACTCAACCCACAAATATTTCTCCGCCATTGTTAAACAGAAGTTGCCTAGCACAATTTAAACTCGACAGATCAAGATCGAAATTAATAATGAGACTTAAATACGATATTAAACAAGTTCTTTTGTTTCAAAGTAGTTCAACTGATTTAAATCAAAATTTTATGTACATAAAAATATCAGTTCGTAAAATGACTTAATTTTCGAACCTAATATAATTCTGTCAGCAAAGTGACAGACCCGGACGAGCGGAGTTCAAGACCCGACAGTGGCATGATTTTTATTTTCACCATCACCCAGCCTCCTATAAAATGGGCATTGAGGTTAAAACGGCAGGGTGTGAAGCCCACGTACCCCCAACGTCGACGTTAAAATGCGTGGAGCTTTATCTCCACCCACAGCCGACTTTTTCATGGTTTCCAGCTTATGAACAGAAACGTCTTCAATTTTTGGCACATCGTTTCTGCACGGTTATAAACTTTTGGTGTAAATCGAAAGAAAACACGAGAGAATTTCGTGTTCAAAAAGCAATGTTGGTTTAGCTCCCGCGTTGCCATGGTGATGTATCGGAATCCTACTAGCGAAACAAAGAAAACGCGAGTTGTATAGATGCGCTATTCCCTTTTCTGATATCCGATTGGCTGAACCGTGGCCCCCCTGTTACAACTCAGGAAGGTTCAAGGACCGAAGTTACTTTTAACGTCACAAAAACTTTCCTGCTCCAAAGCTCAGCGATGTTAGACATATCACGAAATAAAATTCGGTGTATCAATTGTTATATTTTACGTAATCTACATCACTGGTAACGTGTACACGAGATTCACGTAAAGCAAGGTTATATTGGACCGACATGAACAAAATTAACTTCATCTTAACATTATCTTGCGTCGACCGTCAATACCACATTTAATCGAAATCCGTCCAGTAGTTACGAGATTAAAGACGCGGACGGACGGATAGTCACGTGTACATTTTGAACACGTACTGCAAAGAACGCCTACAACTGGTATAATGATTACGTATTTCAGTTTTCTGCGTTTTGTATTCAAATTATCTAATTAATTGTATGTGGTTGTTTTACATTAAATTTCTAGTTAATTGGACACGCGAGCTTGCTGTTATGAGGATGAGTTTCTAACACTGCTCCTGGCTATTACGCCCGCAGGGCGTGGTGTCTCGTGAAAGTAAATGTTTAAAAAGCCCAAAGTTGAGAAATATCAAAACGGTTACATTTTCTTTGTTAACACTTTATTAAAACCTGTCAATAATCTTTTTCGATCGCCGCTGATCGAACGTAAATAAACACAGTAAATAATAATGATAATAATTCCATTTTACATACAGGAATCAAAGAATGTGAAGACACCAACCGAACTCTCGTCGACGTAAAAACGTAAAATCACGCAAATAAGTAAGATTTACGTTCTGAAGTTATAAAAAGGACACGTTGGCGTCCATCAAGACGTCTTGTATTCCTTCCTAATCCCTTTTATTCTTCCTGCCATATTCCGTTCTTGATATTTACAGGAATTATCAACAAAGACGTGTTCTCGGAATTCAGCCACTTTTACCCCTGCGAAGCGAACACCAACTTCACGCAGTCCGAATGCAATAGACGTGGGTTTCTCAGCTAATTACGATAACAGGCTTTCACGTTCCGTATCGGTCTCTTCCAGAGAGAACGTAGGTCCTTGACACGTGACAATGAGCTGAAAATCCATAATTTCAGACGTCTGGCTGTTGTACAGAGCTTGCGGTCCTGGCTGATTGCACTCCGTCCTCAAAAGAGCTGAAACTCCATTTAGTTTCTTGGAAAAACGGCACACGCACAAAACGCTCATAAAATGAACGCACTTTCGTATGTCGCGTCTGACATTCTGACAACGAGCTGATTCAGTTGGTAACTGATGTTTCTGGCAAACAGACAAAGTTGTCAGTGGAACCACGGTTCCGGAGAATTTGACGTAAATACGTCTATACGGAAAGGAAGTTTATATATTGGCTTTATTCTAAATATTTCCTTCATACATGCTTTACAATGGAGTAAAGTTTGATTAAGACTTTGCTTATTTAACTTGAATTAGTTACGCTTAAGATGGGTCTGTGGTAGCTGAATGTAATGTAAAGTAATGTAATGTAAAATAATGTAATGTAAAATAATGTAATGTAACGTTTCCTAGGTAACAATAATGCCGAGTAAACAGACGACGTTTCGTAGGTAACCATTGTTACACTTTTTCGTTACACTTTTTCGTTTCCCTTTTTCGTTCCACTTTTTTGCCGACATATTTACGTCAAAAAAATGTCTCCGAACGTCTGATTCCGCAACAATTGAAGTGATCCCAGTGTTGGAACATTGCTGCAACAATGACCTATGTGATGTGGCGTGAAGAACACGTTTGGAGTATCATTATACTCAAAATAGTCTTCCAAATCTTGTTAGCGGACGTGAACACGAAGACGGTACAAACTGAATGCAATATCGTCGAAGCCGAGCTACAAGCCCGACTCGACAGTTTTATTTATTCGTCGTAAATATAATACAACACACGTTTGTTGCAAAGCCTGAAGGAAAATGAAATGTATATCCCGCAAATATTTAAAAACTTGTTAGCAGCACGGAAAAGCTCCGGTATAAATCCGGGATTACTACGAGCGAAGCAGAGAACATTTTCCCCGACAGAGGTCCGACCGTGCGTTTAATGCGAGCACCGCAGTGTCTCAGACATATCCCAGGGGTAAAATAGTAATTTATTCATTAGTTACGCGCACAGAAAATAACACTGTCGCCCTCGAGGTCTTCGCTGTACCACCTGTTGCCTGCCTTGGTGTAACGAGGTGACGGGATCAGGCGTGTACGAACTTTTACTAAACGAACATTCGCTTTTAAAAATACATTTCGATCGGAAATCTTGTACGGAAGAGATAAATATGTAGATGGGAGGATAATATTAGAATGGATCTTAAAGGCATCGACTTTCAAACTGACTGGCACTTTAACTTACTGATCAACTAACAAACAAATTACCTAACTGACTAGCTAATTGTTTTCTCCGCCAGTAATATCTGCCCTGACCCATATCCCAACTTTACATCCTTAATATTTATTTTAATATTATTCTCCCATCTATGTCAAGGTCTACCCGATTGGTCTCTTCCTTTCAAGATCTCGAACGAGAATCTTTCTCGCATGTCTCATGTGTGCGTGCTACGTGTCACACCCATCTTATCCTCCTTGATATTATCGTGTGTGGAGTATACTATTAAAATGGTTCTTAAAACAAGAGCTGAAGGACGTGGAGTGAATTAAACTGGCTCAGGGTACGAAACAGTAGCGGGCTCTTGTGAGTACGGTAATGGAACTTCAGGTCCCATACAATGCATTGAATCTGACCAGCTAAGCGACAATCATCTTCGCAAAACTCTGTTTTTGTTTCGCACTTTCTAGTTTCTCGTTCTACCTGTCCCGTACTATTCTTAACCCTCTGACGCCGAAACTCGTACCGCAAAGAAAACACAGAACTTCGCCATTACGTAGATCAAAGAGAAACTGGTTAACGCTGTTTACACTGAGAATAATACTAAACCAATAAATACAAAACGCAGCATCCCTAAGTCTTAAAACATATGGTATATATAGTTACCACTGGGCTTCAAGGAGTTAATGGACGTAATAATAGTTCTGCGTCCCTTTACCCTCTGTCGAACCCTGTTGAAGAGTTCGAGCTCTGGAGTACTGACTGATCAGCTGACTGAGATGTCGTGTTCTAAGTCTTCATCTTCAAGGGCGTCGAAAGACAAAACCAATTAGAAAAACTTCAGGCCGATGTCTGCACAGAGTCGTTATCCATTTATTACGATTTTACGTCGTGAGGAGGGGAAGTTTGCGCGTGGAGGGTTGGCTGCCCTTCAAAATGGTAAATATATTTCCCACCTGCTTCAGTGATCAACAACTCTTCATTATGTATTTATGGCTTTCACATTATTCTCAAAGTAAACAGCGTAAACCAGTTTAATCTTTGTAACGGTGAAGTGCTGTGTTTTATTTTCGGTACGGACACGATTCTTAAATAGCGTGAGATTCGGCTTCGAATGGTTAAAAGGTTGACATTTTACGCTTGATGTAAACACGGTCTGGCAAATTGTCCAGCTGTCGCACACGGCTTAAGCTGTAATAGGAACGTGACGAGCGGTAAATTAAAACGGGGATAATATCCCGAACGAAAAATCCCTTGGCACATATTGGACGGGGGGAGGTCGTATTCCTGGCACCGATGTGGATTTAATGACAAAGTCTCTGCATCGGCTGGAAACTGAAGTGAAATGGTTATTTACATTCGTACGCAGTCATTTTACTGACCGAACTAAAGCGGTTAGGTTTTCAAAATAAATTCAAATAAGCTTTTATCATATCGAGTTTTTCTCGAGCTACTTTTTAATATCATCCCCCTTACTGCCCTGCGTTTCGTTTCAGAGATATGTCGGTCGCAAGTATATCGTTACTTATATAATCAGATATAAATGAGATAAAGAAGTTTGTAAGACATAACCCTTCGTCAAGATTAAAATAACCTGGAAAAATACAATTTTATAACTAGAAGTACGTTAGAATCTGAAGGAAAGAGACCACTCGGAAGACCAAGGCATCGATGTAATTACAATATTAAAACGGATCTTAGGGAAATATTGTTGAAGGGTGGAAATTGAGTTCATCTGGCTGTGGATAGCAACCAGTGGCTGGCTCCAGTGAACACGGTAATGTAACTTCATGAATACTTGCAAACTCGTTCTTGAGTGTCAGAAATGAGATTACAAGATTTGCAAGAAAATTATGTAACGCATTTATGAATAGCACAGTTGAATTTAAAGACGTAAATGACGTTAATAAACTGATAATTGTTTTTTCTTGTGTTAAAATAGTCTCGTTGAGTTTGAGTCTATGTTTACGACAATGGAATTATATTTTAATTATTGAATTGTCTCTACAGTTGTCTACACCCAGTTTATATATATTACAAAAACTTTTCTTCTTTCTAAACTTCAAACTGACTACCAATTTCCTACGTCTTGCTTGAGTGATTTTAAACAGTAAGTTCATATTCCGAAAGGAACACATTTTCAAAACTGCTGTAATAAAACGTTCTATTATTGCAGCGGACGTATACACACTAATGTAAAAATGCCAAAGAAAGCAAAGTGTTGTAACAATGCAGCCGATAATTTAACAGATTTATACTACGCGACTTTCAAATACACCTAATTTCATAAGGGAAGAAATAATATAGTTCATTAGTGGACAAATAGCTTTGACAGAACAAACATTCTTGCATCAGTTACGAGATGTATACATTAAATCTCGAAACATTTAAAATAAAGTCACATACTTATATCACACCTTAACACAGTGAGAGAGTTCTTACTCACAGTTCAGAACGTGATGACCTCTGTCGTTGCTGAATGTGACAAATTGCGTTTGAATTTGGGTGCTACGACACCGTTTTCGTGGGGCACAAGCCGCGCACTTCTGTTGGCAAAACGGTGGTATAGCTGGGGGTGAAATGTTATTCGGGCCCATGCGCTGAACACAGGATCCGTACGCGGAGGCTTCTACCAGTATCAGTAAGGCAGTTGCCATGGTCACCGATCGATGCCAAGCACCACCCATCCGCCCACGTGCCTCGGTGTTTTCGTCCAGGGCAGAGGACTTCTTGCACCAAACTCCCACGCTGAGAATCATCAGTCAACCCTGTCAGAACACTAGTGTGATATATGTGCAATTACTCAGCTAAATTACGTTTATATATTTTACAAACAATGGACGAAATGCACCTGCCCACTCAAGGTAAATTATACAAAATATAAAGATTAATGAATGGTTATATGCTTTACCAGTGTAGTCTATAACACGCCAACAATAATCAAGTACTGTATTTGTTTCATTAAGGAAAATAAATTTATTTATTGTTGCGCCACACAACAGTGTTTTAAAGTTCGAGAACAAAGTTTATACAACGTAAGATGAACGCAAAACTGTAATTCAGTTATTAATTGTTACTGCTTGTTAATTACATTCGTTTTATTTCTTACGTTTATACCTTGTTCCTGTTTTGCGCACAACTTGTTACGTCCATGATGTGACTTCCTTCGAGGGCTGGTCAAGATATTCCCCGTCGATGTTGGACTCGTGGCTTGCAGATACCAAGGTTTTTGAGGGGAAATACGTCAAAATCAACATTCTGACCCAACTTAATACCGTTCACATCCATTTGAATTGAGTCAACTTCAAATCCCACCAGTTTACGTTCTAAATCAAATATCTCCCCAATTTTTGCAGACATGGTGATATGCCCTTCTGGCACGATGCCCTCGATCTTTGCAATTTAAAACCTCTCATTTTTATTTGTATAAATCATTTTCACTTCATCTTTCCATCTCTTCAGTCCTGAAGATGGAGACAGCATGTTCCTAAATACGAGACCATGCAGTGTTACTATCCAGAAGCCATCGTCCGTGATAGCCATAAATAAATTTAAGAGCCAGTGGAAAATTGAGAATCTACAGCACTTTATTAATTTTGGGAAAGGCTCAACAGTTTCACTGCACTTCAGTAATCACGTAGTGATGAATCCATCACCCTGATGATGGAATCATTAAGCTCCTCCGAAACAGTCCTATGAAGGTAAAGTACAGCGATTCTCGTATAAAAATGTCCTGGGACTGAACGGTTACCAAGTGGTAAAATATCCCTCCATTTTCCCACCTTAAGATCTTCCATAAATAGATATTTCACGAGTCCGAGACACTCGACTCTTAAAACCATCTCGTGGTTTAGTTAACAACACTATCAGATCACGGGATGATTAATGGATTATAAAGGATACGGAAGGAAGAGGTTGCGGCCTTCCCGGCATTTGTCTGGAGAGACTGAAGAAAACCACGAAAACCTCAGTTAGGAGTTTCTCGGGCGAGATCTGAACCTCGGATCTCCCGAATTTGAAGCAGGAGTTCAAACCACTCAGCCGCGATGTTTGGTTCGAACTGTCGCATCGGTCGAAGGAACATGCAGACAAGAGTCATAATTTTTTTATACAATATTTTAAAACAGCTTAAAAGTGACAAATCTAAAGAAAAGGGAAAGAAAAAAACACAACACACAGTAACATAAAAGGATAATATTTTATAAACCATAACAGTTCTAATGTACATAACGTATTGCAGGGTGGCAGAAGGTGGAACTATCAAAAAAAAAAAGAACACTGTAGAAAAATACAGATCTCATAACCTCACTAATGTTTCAGAACTCGGGAACACTGAAAACTTAAGTATTAAATGTAAATAACAGTTCTCTAAAACTCGTCTTACACAATCAGCAAATTGCATAAACTCTAAAACAATAAACAAATATTTACGTCTCTAACCTGAATACGAAAGACTCGACACTGCTGAACGCGCGGGGCTCAACAAAACAGTAAAAAATTTCTGAAAAACATCAACAATTTTCATGCACCGAAAGTCATATCTAGGCTTCGTTTGGCATATTTCGGAATTCTTCTGATTACCGACGGCCTGTATCAAACATACAGCGTCAAGTAGGAACTATAAATTGCTAATTACACGTTCGAGTCAACAGAATTTTCACACGAACACATCTGATGACATCAAATTTGTATGATGTGACCCCAAAACTTTTATGGCGTTACTGCGTTCGCAGTTTCGAACATACGATGATTTATTTCCGTACAATATTTCGCACGCTAAGCTCCGTATGCATCAACGTAACAGCTGCTAAATTGTTTTATATTCTACAAAAATATGGTCTCAACAGATGATTATTTTTTAAGACCTTCATTATTACCGCACCAAATTTCATTTCAGATAATAAATTGTACAGTCTCCTGAAAATACTTTACGATCACCGCCTGCTTCTATAACGTTTTAGATGAAGGCTTATTTCTGAGAACGACATCAAAGATTTACTTTAAATTAATATGTCGTTGGGAAATGTAGTTATATTTTAAAAATAAAAATAATTTTTTTCAAAATAAGTATATATATGCTTGCATTGCTAGAAAACTCCCTTTATCCTGCTATTAACTTATTAAGTAAATTGTTCATGGCACTACTGCAAAAATATAAATTAATACCAAGGGGGAAAACACCCTCTGTTAGTCCAAAAATTGCAATTAAAAATTTGTATCTTCGTTAAAATTCAACCTAATAATTCTAGGAACGCAGTTAAATAACTTCTGGCAAGTCTGTCGTCGGGATTCAAGTCTTAGTTTTTATTAAGTCCCAAAATTGTTATCGAACAGTTCAACTCGATTAAGAAGTTGCCCGCAAACAAAAATGGCAAGTTCTATTTTCAAGACTGTGAATTTTTCACAGCCACAAGTTCCTTCAGAAGTTTGCGTATCTCTTTCAGTTCCTCCGAGTTCTTCTCCACCATGTTCTGTAGGCGTCGATTTTCTTCTCTGACGGCATCGAGGACCGAGCAGCAAGGGGGTGGCTCCACAAGAATTGAAGGGGAGGATTCACAACTTAAGGCTTCCAGCTGATGGCAGAGACGAGTCTGTTCGCGTAACAGCGCGGCCATCTGAAACAAGAACAACGGCTGAAGATGGCTGGGCCATCTTCTGAGAAGTC
>NW_019060043.1:233718-259888 GCF_000696155.1 Zootermopsis nevadensis
TAACTCAGCAGCAATCCTATCCCGCACCTCCCAAACAGCCTGAAGTTCCTTGCTTGCTTCAGCTACTTCATGGTTACCATTATGCTCACTGGCTTGCCCTCCCACCAGCTGACGACCGTAGGCCGCAAGACCTGCCCGCAATGCATCACCTTGCAGGCGCAACAGCTAAAGGACCACCAAGTAAAAGAGCGAAGCATGTTTCAATCTACAGCCCCGAAGTAAACCTTAAAAACCACATGGCATCAAAAACCGTAACACCAAAATCAACATCTTTACTGCTGTGAGAACTTCAAATCCTACGTGTTCTTACCTGCTGATCGGTGTGGCATGCAAAGTGTGATGAGTCCGTCCCCATAGAAATGTCCCAGCCCCTCTCCTGGAAAAATTAAGTCATCAGTAGTTGCATGTTTCTGCACAGGTTTAAAACCATTATTTTTCTATTGCACGCAGAAAAAAAGCAAATAGCATGTGTGTATGACCAAATAAGTACTTGTGCAAGATTCCGACTACAAGTTATACTATACTACACTTCAATAAAACAATATAATCAAGATGCTGAATCTCAAGGTCATTCATCCTGACCACTGACTTCCTGCCTGTACTTGCAGTCAACGTGATAAAAAATGCATCGTAGGGGAAATACACTGCCTGAAGCAATGCCAATTAATGTATATCACTAGAATACTAAACGGAAAATCCTGAGGAAAATTTTTGGCCCAACACAAGAAGCAGGTGAACGGAAGACAAAAACTAATCAGGAAATCTATAAATTATATAAAGACATATCATTGTCACAATTTATAAAAATCAAGAGACTTCAATGGGCAGGTCACCTGATTCGGACGGACGACATCCAAATTCCAAAGATGGTATTCAAAGGAAGTGTTGGAGGAAGATCAGTTGGAAGACCCAGGAACAGATGGGAGGATGCAGTTCAAATGGATGCCACATTGCTCCTGAGGATTAGAAATTGGAAGAAGGTAGCGGAGGATAGGACTGAATGGAAGAGGAGAATTGAGGAGGCCATGGACCATATACGGACTGGAGAGCCATAGAAGAAGACTAGAATACTAAAGAAACTTACTGCCAACTCTCCAACCAATTCACGCAGACCTGTTACCGAGTGTCTGGAAGCTGAAGCACCATCTGAAGAGCTTTTCCTCGTATTCCTACCACAAGGAACTGAACATGGTTTGAGATACTGAGCGGCACCTATGGAATCAATCGGGTGCTTGTTGTCACTGGCGTCCACATCCCTTAACCTGCTCTCACGCTGTTCCATTACCTCCGGTCTGTACAGACCGCCGGCACACACGTCACTCAGACGCTTTTCATTGGCCCGGCCCAAACCCGACCTCTGGAGGCCGACGTGAATGACGCTCTCATCACTGCAGAAACTGAACATGTTGCTGACACTGCTCCAACTGCTACTTCGCATCATGTCGTCACTCGAAGCCAAACGTTCTAGGCAATGAGGAGCAGATTTAACTCGACGCACTCCGCCAAACCTCAAGCCATTCTTATGGTCAACGCTATGAAGTGACATGGTCCGATGATGTGCCAGCTCACTGTCATCATTAGTAGAGATAGACGGTTGGCGGTGTCGAGGAATATGACAACATAATAATGTTCTGATTAAGGAACTGTCTTGAGATACAGATGTAAAATTCTGTACTCCTGGGTTTATTGCACTTTTATTGGAATCAGAGAAACTGTAAGCAGTTGCTTCTACAGATTCACGCACCCCCCTAAAGCTTACGTTTGCTAAAGATCTTTGGCGTTCATGTAATACTGCACATGAACCACTGAGGTCACTAACGTGTTAATACTAAAGAAACTTACTGCCAACTCTCCAACCAATTCACGCAGACCTGTTACCGAGTGTCTGGAAGCTGAAGCACCATCTGAAGAGCTTTTCCTCGTATTCCTACCACAAGGAACTGAACATGGTTTGAGATACTGAGCGGCACCTATGGAATCAATCGGGTGCTTGTTGTCACTGGCGTCCACATCCCTTAACCTGCTCTCACGCTGTTCCATTACCTCCGGTCTGTACAGACCGCCGGCACACACGTCACTCAGACGCTTTTCATTGGCCCGGCCCAAACCCGACCTCTGGAGGCCGACGTGAATGACGCTCTCATCACTGCAGAAACTGAACATGTTGCTGACACTGCTCCAACTGCTACTTCGCATCATGTCGTCACTCGAAGCCAAACGTTCTAGGCAATGAGGAGCAGATTTAACTCGACGCACTCCGCCAAACCTCAAGCCATTCTTATGGTCAACGCTATGAAGTGACATGGTCCGATGATGTGCCAGCTCACTGTCATCATTAGTAGAGATAGACGGTTGGCGGTGTCGAGGAATATGACAACATAATAATGTTCTGATTAAGGAACTGTCTTGAGATACAGATGTAAAATTCTGTACTCCTGGGTTTATTGCACTTTTATTGGAATCAGAGAAACTGTAAGCAGTTGCTTCTACAGATTCACGCACCCCCCTAAAGCTTACGTTTGCTAAAGATCTTTGGCGTTCATGTAATACTGCACATGAACCACTGAGGTCACTAACGTGTTCCATAACACAAGGCACGTTACACTTACATAACCAATCATTTGCACTACTGAGTTCTTGAAATAAATTGTTTGGCAAATTCTGCTGATTTATTGCGCTCGACCCAATTTCTCTTCTCCGTAAGCATTTTTCATTAGAACTAGTTAAGCTAAAATCAGTCGGACACTTCACAGTTTCCGACTTTTCATCACTGAGATTTGTCCTTACAACTAGCTCACTCTTTACGATATCACTTGATGCGTGGAAAGACACATCGGTTAGTTCGAGGTCACCTCGAGATATTAATTCACTAGCGACGCTAGGCATTTGCGTTCCTTTACTGCTTGTTCGACCTGACCCATCACGTTGACTAGATTCCAGGTTGGTAATAGTGGCATCTGTGTTGTGCCCATTTTGTCTCGACAAGTATATTTCAGAATCGCCATCCAGGAAGCCGCTGCTGTCTGACCATGCCCGTGATAGCACTGTCATACGACCCTCCTCTTCGCCAAAAGTGCAGATCTATATAGCAAAAAAAAAATGTCCATCATTCTACGCGTGGTGTATATGGCTTTTCTTCGGAGCAGTACATCATAAAGCAGAAACCCACCTACAATTAAATTTATACTACTTATTAAATGAAGCCTCTGCTGCCCAACTCAAAATCCACTGAGTTTTCGCGTTACCAGCAAAATTAATTTATTTGCCTTTTATACTCTCCATTTCAGTACCTTAAGCATGGCACAGTAAAGAGTAAAAAAAATACACAAAAAAATCTGAATCCCTATTTCTGGAAACAAACTGTTTCAACAGCCCCCCCCCCTATCTAAAATGATGTTAAAGAAATTTTAATTTCCAGCTAACTGTGATTTTATGGGAATATTTAGTGGTGAAAATCACACCAAAATTAAAAATTTCTTAGATTCATGTCTTGTCGCTTTTATGAATAAAATGAAAATAGCGTAAACACTTACCTCCTCCATTTCAAAAGAATCGCCTCTGTTATCCACACCGGATACCTGAAGCAGATCTGTATCTATACTCTCTGCATATTTAAGTTGGACTTCTGACTTGGTTTTTTCTTTTACAACATTTAAATTACTACATAATTCCTCAACATCGAGAGGCAAATCAGAGTTCTGTTCGTGTACGTCTTTCATCTTCTGACTTTTCTGCATGGGGTGTTCTGCGTCTGCATTCCCGACACAATGATCTTTACGCGACTCAAGTTCTCGATTTCTCAAATTTCTCAATGTTGCTGTTTCATCTGAGTCATATTCCTTTTCAGTGTTTTCTTTCACATCTTGAATGCTTTTTACAGCACCAGAGTCCAACGTTGATGCCCTCGTTTCCTCGTGCGGCACGTCCGATGTAATTTCAAGATTTTTCATTAATTCTGAGCTGTCCTTATCAGAAACCTCCAAAGGCTCCTCATCGTCTAAGATACGCTTCTGCCGTTTGAGGCTACCTCTACGAACCTGCAACAAGCTAATGACCTCTTTCTGAATTTGCAGCTGCTCCTCCAGCGTCTTAGCGCTTCTCTGAACACCAGTCGGACCTGAGAAATTATTCATGTCGCAGTCCTCTGCATTTCCCATACCATTTCCAGATTTATGATCAACATGATCAACTATGTCCACAGTTTCCATTTTGTCATAACGGCGGACTTGCCTATCAACGTTCGCTTTACGAGGCGTATCTTGGGATTCTCCACTTGCAGAAGCTGACAGTAGACTCGCTGATTTGTCAGACTTTATCTCCACATCTTCATCTATTGATTCATACCTCATTGGCCAATAGACTGAGAGAGGAATGTCTGGACTTGAATGGACGTTGCTAAAATGTTTTGTGACCGTACTTAATCCACCATCTTTCTCTTCTTCACTTGGTTGTTTCGCTACAAGTTCTTGAGTACACTGATGTCTGACGCCCAAATAAATGTCGGAAGAGGAATTTATGGGCGAGAGGACTGCTTCTGATTCCCAACTGCTCAGGCTGGTAGACGACATACGTTTGCTAACAACCGGATACAAAGGATAAACCTTCTGTGTCACAACTTTCTCGGAAACAGGATCCTGCAACGAATTAAGGGAAGAGAAATAAGTAGACCTGGGCGTAGATGCTGTTGGATGATCAATAAAAACTTGGTGTCTGGGCTGAATTCCAAAGTCGTTGCCGCGATCATCGGTATCGCTGTCACTATCAACGCTGGTAAAGCTGAGGCTAGTGGCAGTGGACAAAACAGAATCCTTGTGTAATAGTGGTTTTGGTTTTGGCGAGATGTTCGGGGTCGGACTTGTAGCGGACACGGGGTCCAGTTCGATGAGGTCGCCGTCACAACCAAAGGTGTAGCTTCGGTGGCCGATGATCATGCGTTTCCGGGGAACTTCGGGAGACTTGCTGCCTTGGTTGTCCAAAAAGCGTCTGTTGTCAGGTGTCAGTACACTCTGTTGTTGCTGCTGCCTATACATGTGAAAAGCATAACTAGTGTCAGCCCAAGCGTCATTCATGCCCATTTTTCTTAATCTAACCTAAGTCATCAAGGTTTTAACAAATGATAACACTACAAAAGCTTATGTACCTTGCATTACACGGAAGGGCACCAAGCACCGTGGTACGAGTCAGGACACGACGAGCCGCTCGTGAGAACTTGTTTGAGGTAGCAGGGAGAGAAGGCGGTGGAGGTATGGAGTTACCAGTTGCTGGTGCTGATACCACTGAACCAGGTGGGATGTTCTCTCGTTCATGTTCACGCAGCTTCTCCATTATCTTTGCCACAATCACAGATGGAGGAGTATGCGATGAGCCTGCATAAGAAATCGGTACTGCGTTAGTCAGTCACACGACATCCTGGTAAGACAAACGATGCAGGTTTTTCTAGGCACATACTTCAAGTACCAACAAATAATAATCATCATCCGACAATTCGACCTCTGGATGGAAGGTCATTTAAACAAAGAATTTATAATTGAAACAGAATATAAGAAAGAAATTCTATAAACACTTTTTTACAATATGACGGCACAAAAATGATGAACCAATCTTTCTTCAGATAAATATGAAAAGTTAATTAATGAAAATTACATTATATTACAATAACTCACAAATTAACCAAGTTTCTGACAGTCCTCTGGTCTCTCAATAAATAAATTTCTCTCTTTCAAATTAAACTTGTGCTTTTTACAATATGAACTATTCAATTTGTTCTCAAGTGAACAACAAACACATTTCCACTCTATTTCTAATTAAAACATTAGACATCAACATACTATAAATTAAAACATGCACTGAATATATCACATGATTTCATTCTGAACTGCATGCAGCTAAAAGAAAATTACTTGCAGGAAAATAACAATAAATTCAAAAAAAAAAAAAATATATTCAATTTTTACGATATCTCTAATGAGATAATTCTGCATCTTCTTCGGTATTTGGTAAATTTCTATTTCCATTTACACTCGACCTAGTCACTCTTTAACCTAACTCCATGGACCAGAGCCCTTGTGAAGCTAACAGTTGCCCAGCTAATCAAGAAATTTATATTTTACGGACCAGCAAAAGGTGGGTTTATGGAAACCTGCCAGTAGACCTATCCTGAGCCAGAATAATCCAGCCCACACCCTCCTATCCATCCTCAAAATTCAGTAACCCAATGCAGAAGGGGTGGCTCGGTACACAGCGCAACATCCCAGAATACGGCGGACTTCATATCTGCTGCTGGGAAAGGTTTGTTAAAATTCAGTGGGAAATTACTTCTTTTATATCTTCATCTCTTCCCTTTCACCTCTTTTCCTATATTTCCTGTAAAAGCATTTCTAAACCTAATTGTCGCAAGAGTCGCAAAACACAAAATTTTGCCATCTGGCGTCGTTACTGAGAACTTGGTCAGTCATGCATAACACAAACACATTCAAAAACAGTTTAATTATGAAGTAACATTTTATGATAGTAAACATAAATTTCCAACAAATTAAATTTGTGCTCAGCTAAATACTACAAATGGGTTACACTGTAATTCATGCCGTTAATGCCGACTGACATCAAATCACAACGCACACACATAGAAGACACTTACTTAAATTCCTGGGTCTCTAGCAAAACCTGAAAAGTGACAATCTAAATTCTAAAGAAATTACATAAAAGCAATGACCTTGACTGAACAACAGTATGTTTAAAAAAATTCGTGTTCAAATGCAGTGAGACGTGTGTAAAATGAGGGAGGGTGGGGAATATATGGAAGAGTTAGCGGAGTACATTCATACATCATTTGTACATTAACTGTAGCCAAGTGCGGAGTGATTTCCCATTACTTTGTCACATTGAAGTGAAAAATGAGGAAATGAGTTAAATGAATAAACAAAATAATACCTCCCTTACAAATGTATCTAAAATAATATATTATAATATTAAGTGCAGTATGGTGAGAATACATACAGACTCTTTAATGAAATTTCAGAATTAATGTACAAATTTATTAAAGCACTACGGTATGACTCATTAAAATAATCCTCATTAAGAACTTCAAAAATGTAATTATAATTTAACACCTTGTCATGGTGGTGGGGTTCGAGTACCTCAGTGACCCCAAGAGCTACTGGTAGGGCCTCCCTAGCCAGATTAATCGAGGGGGAGAGGCCAGACTAAGACAAGTACCCTGGTCCTCCAGGTTGGGGGTTGGTCGCAAGGCTAACAACCTTGCACCGTAAAAAGGAAGATGTTTCGAAACCTCGATCAAAGCTTTCAACAGATGGACCTAACAGAGGACCGAATGGAAGAGGAGAATTGAGGAGGCCATGGACCGAACACGGACCGGAGAGCCATAGAAGAAGAAGAAGAATTATAATTTAAGATGACAAGAAATGAATATATCTTGATGGCAGTGAATCTGTAAAATATTCATTAACTTTGGAGAGAAGACTGCAGTGTAACGGCTCAGTTTCCAGCGACTGAGAACATTCACTTTCGCGGATCGTAGTTTTCTGAGATGTGTCATCCTGTAGTCTCGTACATTTTAGCTAATGTTTTTGTAGGACGTACTGCTTCCATTTTCAGGATAAAAGATGGAGGCAATATTTTCCTCTGAAATATTGGTAGCCACCTACAAGACTACATAGCAACAAACCAAGAGCCCAAAATACATATTTTCACCACTTTGAAAACCTCCAGTCTCTTATAGCACACATTTTCTTCATGAAAGCCCCTCCCTATACAATTAATAATTCACAAGGCTCCGAGACATAAAAAGCACAATTGGAGTTAGGGACAACACATCAGGAGAAGTCAGACGTAAATTTTCAACAGGATTTAAGGAAACTTGAACCCTTTTATGTATCTGGAGTTTCGTTCTGTCTGCTTTGTTGGGACTTGGTTTTCACATCCTATACAAGAAAGTCTCGCTGACAACCGAGCGTTCACTGATCACATAATCCGCACTATGTGAGCTAAAGGAATACAGGGAAAAGATCTATGGAATCGTAACTCTACTGCCAGATTGAGGTGGACGGTCATCTTTAGGCTCCACGTCACATTTATAAAGATACGTAACCATACGAAGCTTTAACATAATGTCATCACACGAGTACTATTATTCGTTTGGAGATGGCAAGAATTTCTATTAATTTAATTAATTTAAATGACATGCACTCAGTAATTTTACAGATATAATATGCAAACATACAGAGGCGACCTCTCCATTACACATTAATTTCACAGACTCTGTGCAAACAAACAGCGCATGACGACGGCTATATAAAGTTTCACAAGGAAACATTTGTACCAATACATCTTCCACTCTACAGAAAAAGGAAAGTTTCCATTTGGTTGTGAATGAAATTAATTAAAATTAACAAGATCTTATTTCGGGAACACGAGATCCACTGGATACCCAAATCACTGCCAATAAATATGTATATATATATTTCCTTGTTTCAACATTTTATATAAGTTTAAATACAACTTATTATACCAATAACTTTACAGAACGACTCTCGGTCATTCACAATATCATATTTATAAACATAATCTTAAGAGCTATAAAACAGTAACGACCTAGTACTAGAAAAACATTGGTATCACAAAAATCATCTAAAAATTGTCAAACAGAGTAAAATTTTGTTTCGTACATGACAACAGAATTTTTTTAACCTTATTATAATGGAATGTTTTAATTCAGATGGGCAGAGGGTCATATTTGCAGTAGAATCACAATTATCCAACCCACAACACTATTTTATCGACAGTCAATTCATCAAGTATCAAAATGACACTCCCCCACCAAGCAACTTATATATTCTACGTAATCAGTCGCTACAGACATCCCACTGTTCAGGCGACGGAGCCATCTCGCTACAAAGAAAAGTAAGGAGGCTCAGAAGCAAATTCCCATTACTAATTTATTAAAGTAAAAATTTTTCATTTACAAATTACATTACGTTAAATATTACTTTTGTTTGGGAGATTTTTTCATTTAATGCCATATTATATTTTCTTCATAACATCCCAAACTGATTTGTAAATTAAATCGATGTTTACCCTCGTCTTTTTCATCAGTCTTCCGCGTTATCAAACGTTTTCGATTATCCGACTGTCCTCTAGTACTGTTAAAGTTGAATAATCGGAACCTTACTGTACTTACAAATGCACCAATTGCCTCCACAGGCCATGACATTGTGTCAATGGAAAAACCTTTCCAGTGCTTCCACTAAACAGTCTTTGTCGACAAAAGAACGGTACCGGTACTCAGACACGATAGAACAGGTTGGAGGAAGTTAAGTTTCTTGACAAAGAAGTAAACCAATAAACCCTAATTAAATACAAATTTTATCATTATTTAAATATACACATTTTTCAATAACAGATTTTAATTTTCAATTTTTGTATGTCATGAAAAAAGCAGCCGGTTCAAAATACCACCAAAAAAGTAGTCCTGTTTCTGAGATACCTGGTACTTCCACATTCAGGATTAATCACTGAAAGCGATAAAAATTATGCGGGAGTGAGAGGAGAATCGCAGTTAGAACAAACAAAATTCAAATGATTTTATAGGCCATAAACCAAAATGTTGCTGATAAGCGGACATTAGATTAGCATGTAGTGTTTTACGTTACACGTGTACGTGGCGGTCTTTGAGCAAATGTACTGGATTGATTCTGAGAAGCCAATTTTCCATGTTCACAGTGAACGAGTAGGAAGTTATTTAGTCAGAACGCTACTCGGGGCCACCGAGGATTACTTGCAATTTAAGCACCTCAGTGGTTAGCAACCCTGCTTCATATTCACGTCCCAGGTTCAGATCTCAATCTGGAGAATGGTTATTATCTGAGGTTTTAATAGTTTTCCTCAGTTACTCCAGGCCTATGCAAGGACAGTACTTAAATTAAGCCACGACAGCTTCCTTCCACATCCTCTCCAATTCATTATACATTGTATTATTTTATGCTTTACAGTCTCGACAACTGACAGTAAAAAAAAAAAGTAAAGCTGTCCCACTATACGCCATGTAGGCGCTTGGGGGGAGAGGAGGTATAGCTCCTACTCATTCTTGACCTCGGCACTAGATGGGGGTGAGTGGTCAGCATCACGCCCCAGCTGTGCTTTACCCCTGGGAAAGGACCCCGGTACCCATCGGATAGGAGGCTGGGTGGGCCCCAGAGCCAGTCTGGACACAGAGGCTAGAGGAAAAATCCTCTGCCCCCGTCGGGGATCAAACCCCGATCGCCCAGTGGAATTTTGAATGGCTTCTCTTTGCGGCCGAGTTAAAAATGAAGGCATTCTAGTACATGAAAGAATACTGAAAAGATAAACATCTGTGATACGACTGCTTAGATTTGGTCCTCCTATGTAACGTACAAGATTATCATCATAACCTCGAAGCAATAAATAAATCTGTGAGTATCATAAAAGTGTTTATCCTTCAATGGAATGAATATGATGAACCTTTTAAAAGAATTTAAGGTAACAAACCTACATTACGCTGAACTATGTCATATTGCCTACAATTACTTTAAGCACCTTCTGGTAAATTCTTATCAAAACTAAAGACAACACATAAGATGCACAAGTTAAACAGAAATTCACTATGCATTAAATATACGGTACCTTAGAACAGTGGTATTCAACCTGGGGTACGCGTACCCCGTACGTGAAATTTAAAAAAAAAATTAATTTATGACAAACACTGAATAATCAGTAATGTAATTTATTTAATTTATTTTAGATGTATATTACATACTATGTATAACTTGAATTATACACCAACAACTTTGGGGGTACAAAGCTGAAGAGAAATTATATCTGGGGGTACGCAAACAAAAAAGTTTGAATACCACTGCCTTAGACGACGGACAACGTCTGATATAATTGCACTGTAGAAGAGAATTTCATTTCTAAACTAAATTAGAAGCAGATGGGTGGCAAGTCTCCTCACGTCGCTGCAAATTATGAACTTGCCGTTACTTCTACCTACAGGATCAGTACCGTATCACAGTCATAAACGCATGATCATTCACTGAATTTGACTTTCTTGAGAGCGTACGTTCACTTAGACCTCACAATCCGCAGGCTCACTAGCCCTGCGAGTCTGACGCACTTTCACGCTCAGATGCCGCCTTGTACTGTGAGACCGTGACACGCCTGCGAAGTAAAAAGGATTGTTCTTGCCTGGAACTGCAAGCAGTTGACGAGGAGGGGGTTGGGGTAAGAAACGGGATGGAATATTAGCCAAACTGTTACTCAAAATTGGGGTGAGTGGGGCAAAAGTACGAACAGGCGATGACAACGATGACATAATATGGGCACCAGAAGTGAACTGTTGATCAAATTTTAGTACATCCATAGAGTTTCCTGAAAAATAATAATACCACCACCAAGTAAGCCCAGACATTAACCGTTAGCGAAGAATATCAATTAAACAAACTGGAATGCTGTTACATTCCGTTAACGATTATAAAAATATTTCTATTTCACGTAATTCTGAAAATAATAAATTCATATTCAAAATACTTTTATGGAAATTGTTTTCTTCTTAAACACAACCTCTCGTATTTTAATAGACACTTAATTATAGCTTAATTAAAGATGACTAACTGGAAATAAGGAATACATAAATACACAACATACTCTTTACAATAATTCAAACCCACTTTAAAACATTATAACTTGTAAAACAGCATCTGTAGCAATTACAATGGCTACACACCCTCATCTCTGCTACAAGACCAGAAATACACAAATAAATAATAACACAAGAAATAAAAGAATAATTTCACTGCAATGAGCATGAAACGCAGAAGTGATGTAGTAATGAAGATCAGTCACTTAACGCTGCAGTTTTCAAATTTTTCGCATGCATTCTCATTTTGTACATTCTTAATTTAAAATCGGTCCCACGCCGTAGCCACGGTCTGAGGCATCATGCTTCGGACCAGCGATACAAAATGCGCGCTGGTTCGAGGCTCGGGGGAGAAGAAATTTTCTCATGAGCTTTCGACCAGTGTATGGGACCGGTGCCAACCCAGCACCGTGAGGAAATTGGGGAGCTACAATGAGTAGCGTAATCCGGTCACAGAAACTAGCAATGGCTGGGGGTTCGTCGTGCTGACCACACGTCACCCTATATCTGGTTGGATGATCGTTCACCTCTGCTTAGGCATGTGAACGTGAGGCCAGCAGTCAGGCTAGTCGGCTTTGGCTCTCAGAGGTCTGTTACGCCACGGATTATTATAATTTAAAATCTGCATTACTACATCAAAACAGTTAAATCATTTGTACAGAGCAACAATTAATTATTAAAAATAAAATATAACAATTAAGTATTTCTATTTCACAGCCCATCTGCATTATAAAAAATGATATAAAAGGGGAAACTTACACATTTATAAACCGAGTACAATTTGAGGTTCTCGTGGCAGTGAGTATGAAGATGGCCGTCTTCTCGGATGTGGAGCTGTTTAGTCTTGTAGAAGTTAATCGACGTTTCAGAGGTCCTTGCTGTGATGGTGGAGGCAGCAAGGACCTCTGAAATCTTTATAAACTTCTACCAGACTAAACAGCGCTACAACCCAGAATACGGACATCTTTGTTTGTAAAATGGATCTCTAAATTATGCAGCTCCGAACAAACTTAATTTAAGGTAAATGTTCTTAGAATATCCGACCTTGGGATTAAACCTCTACAGTGGCGTTCGAAGCGCCACAGAAACTAAGCAATATTACTCACCTGTGAGTCCCCGATAACCACAGAAACCAGACTCAAAGGTCTCGATGAGGTCCTGCTGGTAGCGCAGGAAGTCGTCTATAGCAACACCTCTCACCTGCAACCGAGAAAATTACAATGGAAAGGAAAAGAAATGCATAATTAATTTTTGTGAGAAGACCTCCTGAAGAAAGAGGCCATTTCGAAAGCTGAAACAATGAAAAAACAACACTAAAATGAATATTTGGGAGAGAGATAGTGGAAATATAAACTTGATTAAAATTATGAAACAATCGGGTTTATATTACATCATGTTTCAGCTCAATTCAAAAATCTCTCTCGGAAAACATTTTATTCTAATTCTGTACAGGTCTACCACAACACGTATCCTTTCTCACAATCATACATCCTGGAAATAAGACCGCGTATCACCTGACCTTGGATGGCTGCAGGAAACGGCGAGGTATACGAGAGAATTCAGTGTCAACGCCACCGGATCCTCCGGCCGACCTTCCAAACCCGAGACCCAAAAGTATTTCCTCAGGATCAGGACGTCTCGACTCCAAGTAAGACTCTACACTGGAACAATGGCTGCCTGTGTGTGACGTCACGTCCGACTGAACTGATGGCTCGCGAGCCAGGTGAGCAGCCGAAGTAACTTTACCGACTGAGACACTTGCTGGATGTGACTCTGCCGGACTTACGACAGTGACCGCTGGCAAAACACCGTACAGAAGTCTAGCTGAAATTAAACAAAATAGAAGGTACTTGTGGTTTATCGGGACACATCGCTTTAAAAATAGGTTAGGTTACGTTAATGTGTGTGGGTAAATGACATATACTTGAAAGTTATTATTAACCTAACCTATTTTTAAAGTGGTGTGTTCCGATAACCCACAAGTACCAAAAAGAAAAACAAATTACTGTCACCCATAAATTGCTTATTTATATACAGGAAGTCTTGATTGATATCACAAATGTCACTATACTGACTGAGCTAAGCCGGCTCATAGATGTAAACGAGAGAATATTAAAATTAACCTTCGAAAAACAGAATGTAAGAGTGTTAACTACATTAACGTTACTTGGGCTGGTTCCAATGGTAGGCTTTGGTGGACATGGCAACATAAGAAAGCATTTTATCATCTGAACAAATGCCAAGGAATTACTTCGTTACAAAAAAAAAATACCGACTACCACGCTTAAATCAAGAAATATATAATTTACTGCAATCAGATTCCGTAAGTTACCTTCAGTCTATTTCTGTTCCAAGGTTTATCTATACAACGACTGAAAATTGAAAGGACAAATGTGTTTTTATTTACGTACGACAGACACACAGGCCTAACATTCTGACCCTAAGCAAGCAATGCAAATGACGAGTCTGAAAGTGTCATTACAAATGTTAATGTTTGTGTTGCACATTTAGAATGTTAAGCAAATTCAGGCCACAAAATAAGACCATCTGTACGTCGATGATTCACGGCTTTGTTCCTCAAACATAATCTTTAATGCAATCTCCCAAGGTAGTTGCAGGTTAAAAAAAGTTTTTTTTACAGTCTCTGACCATTTACCGTAGCTCATGGTGCTGGCTCAAGGTTGGTAGCATTTGGTCTCGTATGTTATAAAAAAATAAGACTGCCAATAATTACCTTAAACAATTTATAAAATATTAAAATATTCAACAAATTTTTTTGGATAAAACCCTAGTACGTTTCCATATGTTTTATAACTGAAGTTCAATGTAAATCTTTGGCTTCTGGGGAATATGGCAACTACGATGTTTGCCAAAACACTGGACAATCTTCAACATCTGACACAGCTCATCCCAAAAACTGGAGCTTTACAAAATCCTAGCAGATAAAAACTTTCGGTACTTGTGGGTTATCGGGACACATCGCTTTAAAAATAGGTTATGTTAGGTTAGTTTAGTTAGGTTAAGGTTAGGTTAGGTTAGGTTTAGGTTAGGTTAGGTTATTGTTGTTACTACCTGAACGAACTAAGAGATAACAACAATACGGGTATACTGATACGCACGCATGCGCAGATTTTCGTGCCAATCCAACTCAAGATATTTGACTCCCCCGTTTTGTGTCCCGATAATCCACAAGTACCAAACTTTCAACTGCTGGTGCTTCACTGCTTTCAACTTAATAAAATCCTGTCATAAATAAATTACATTCATCATTCGTGTATACACACAGTGAAATGTCCACTGAGTGATGCTTTATATATATATATATATATATTATTATTATTATTTTGGGATGAACTTCTAAATAGGAGGACTGGCTTTAACTCACCTTTATGAACAGTGATAGAAATAGAACATGTGTGGCTCTGTCTAGTGAGGACAAAACAACTACATATATCATATACGTGACAGGCTGCAACGTGCAACTCACAGAATGGTGAATTGTATATCCGTCAGTCACATACCTTCTGCACCAAGTCCAAGGCCAAGATGATCATATGTCTCCTCCGTTGGCTGAAACTCTCCTCCTCCTTCCTCACTCCTGCAACGAGCAATAATCTCTATAGTAAAACCTACAGAAATTACAGACTTTCACATATCATGAAATCAGAACGTGGCCCATAATCTTGGTATAGTTGGCTACCCTGCCGAAAGTTTTTCATGTTTCTCTCCAGGCGAATGCTGGGATAGAAAATTAAAATATGACATAACTACCACCATTTTGCAATACGTCACACAGAGAAGCAAAAAAAGTGAAGAAACAATCACTATGAAGGTGTCTATGGGACATGGAGAAATTGCTCCAAGTGCTTGTACCTCAGAAATGCCTTATTTCAATTCCTCAGTCAGGCAGAGGTCAGGAAGGTCAATGAGATGAGAACCAAAGGGAGTTAAGAAGCAAAATATAACTAAAGGTCAAGGTCTCAAACTGTTGTAATGTGTAAAGATATGACTTTGGTCAACACGCAGTCATTAAAACAGGCAATGGACAATGTGGACTGTGGTCTAAGAATCTGTGCAGTCTTTACCTAATTAATTAATTTATTTGTAGTTTATTTAATGACGCTGTGAATACCTCAGACTATATACTGTCAAATTTAGTCATTAAGATGGTCTGGGGTCACTTCAAATATCCCCACAAACGCATAAAAACAACTGCTTACCCACACGCTACGTAATATGGCACCCTGCATGGTAGATCAGTCACATTTCCAAATTTGTTTTGGTAAATGTCTCTACTTACAAATACACTAGACAGTCGTATTAAATCTATTGTTTTAAATGCGAAATGAGACAAGAAATTACTTGTTGTTTCAAGGTTTACATTCAACATGGACGAGCCTAAGACAAAACATTTTTGAAAAGTGACTCAAATATATGGACGTTCAATTTTCACCTGCTACATTAGCACAAAACGCTCCCATTCACAGGAACACACACATGAAAAAATTAAAATCAGAACCTTCATAAATCACTGTCATACTCCAAAACAAGTTCTATTCAAATAATTAGTTCCGTGTGCTTTCAGACAATACGCAAGTCGTAATGGTTTTTCGTGATGAGATTTAGAAACAGCTCGGAGCAAAGATTGGCCAACAACACAGAAATAAACTTCCCTACTTCATAACGCAGGCTTTCTGAACCAGATCACACCAAATTAATACAATGTCGTGTTGTTTGAATTTCAAACAACACTCTATCCCATCTCAAATTAATATTTGCGGCGTTTTATCAAGAGCTGACAATTCTAGAGTATATTCTGTGACTTGTACAATGTACAGAAACGTGTAACGGTCTGGCAAGCGTAATATAACAATAGAGACGCATATAAGGATGCAGTCTAAATCTGATACCTGTGACGGACGAAAATTCTGACAACCAAATCCGTCCTTCACAGGAAGCTGAAACTGTCCTTGACTGCTCAAAAGAACAAGTATGGTCAGCAGCTTTGTGCTTGATGCATTTCACTAATCCTTCGAAGCCGAAGCTAACATAAAACATTTAAAAATTCAGTCCGTATCGTGGTGGGAATCACCATCAAAAACATCAGTTGGTTAAAGCTGTTCAAGGAAATAATTTGTGTTTATTTTGAGAATCATACGAAATCCATAAATGTGCGGGAAAAATGAAGATTTCTACTGGTGGGTGGATGGGTAGTCCTGTATGAGGTCTAAGGCGTCTGTCTATGTAGAAGTATGAGAAACGCAATTTTCTTTTTGATCCTGACAGACTCTCGTGAAACTTCGCCGGGATACAAAGGTGATCACCAGAAACACGGCTTCCCAAATCCTACCAATAAAATCTCGACTAGTACGCGCTTCAAACCACTCGGCAAGAGACACGTGTTAAAATCAACAAAGCGGTAACCCCAGAGCGGTAACTACGTTACGTAATTTTAATGAGCATCACGACCCACAAGCCAGATAACGGAGAGTTGTAAATGCTGTCAACCATTACGACTCGCGCATTGGCCTGTAAGAATATCTTAATTTTCAAACCAATTTATTTATTTATTTATAGTTTATTTTAGGATGCGTTTTCAGTACGTCAGACTATGCAGCATCGAATGAGTGGACGAGAGTAAATAATGAATTAGAAAGGATGTGGAAGGAAGTGGTCGTGGCCTATTTAAGGTATCCCGGCATTTGCCTGGAGGGACGGAGGAAAACTACGAAAAATTCAGGATAGCCGATAAAAGGAGCCGCGATTTCAAAAACTTTTAGTAAAAAGAGCCTGAAATGTGTTTGTCACGAAGGTCGGATCAGAGAAGTGTAAAGAACATAAATGTAAACTCTGAGACAAAATTTTCACAACTCTCAAAACATTCCACGTGAGTGAATTCTACCTCATAGGCAATAATATTCATCGCCCTGATGACGGAGGCAGTATGACCTCTGAAACGTTGGTTAACATCGACCAGACTACACAGCGCAACAACCCAGAAGACGGAAATATTCAATAATATTAACCTTTTCAGTCGACTTCACACCGATGTCAACTGTGCCATGAAGCCAGCGGTGGTAATTTTAAACACCTGCACTAGATTCGCTAATTCATTGCCAATGCTGACGTATGTAATGGTTCAGCTTATTAAAATGTCAATTTATATTATTTAATGTGTGTGCACATTTTTGGAACACCCTGTATTCATAGAGAAAATGTCACGAGACAAGAATATCAAATTTCTATCCTGTCCCATGATACAAAACGTTTAAAAATCTGGTAAGATGCCATATTCTAAACCGCAAGGTTAATAAAAAAAATAACAAACAATTCTGTAATACTTGTATTAAATAAAGATACTTTGAAATACATTCACAAATAAATTATTTAATAAACCGTGCGACAAAATACAAGGAACTGACTTCCTTAAATTCGTGCCTGGAATTTTCCACCGTGAATTTCCACTGCACGACATTGCAGGAATACAGTTTTACTTTAAACCGCATTAATGCAAAGTCCAGTAATTCAGTACAACCAGCTGCAAATCGATATCTCTACTGTTCGAACAACTGGCTATTAACGGCAAAAACAGGGGCCTCTCAAGGCAGGAATGTACCACTTGACAAGCCCTGAGTGACGTAACAGCTTGCATCTTCCTAGAACATTCTTTAGCAACGCGTTTTAACTGAGCTGCGAAAATGTCCAAGTCCACTCTTACCACCTTCATCGTCTTCCCAGCAGACTGAGGCTTATGAGAGACGACGTATAGAAAATAAGCCAATTAAAATGTTAGGTAACAACAATGCCGAGTAAACATTACGTTCCCTAGGTAACCATTGTTGTCGATTTGTTGATACGGATCTTATACATTTTCGTTCACGTTTTTGTCGAATGACTCTTCCGTATAGACGTATTTACGTCAAGAAAACAATGTTCTGTTCCATTCGTTGTAAGTAAATTTTTACTGCAGAGTCAACTTGTCGCCACGTAGAGAAGTCACGAAGCGATATTCATGTGCCAAGAGTCAGTAATTGTTGTGGAAGGCAAAATGCAATTCCTAACAATACAGCATTAACACAACTCTCGTAACGAGAACACAATTCTTCAACAATTGTTTCAGTAACTACAAACTGCAAAACGGATGGGAACACGTCAACCTTGACCCACATACACGTAAACACGTTACACAACACTCCCTCCCGAGATGGCGCCCATGAAAGTAAGTCGCCCCATCAGACTGAATTACACTATTCAGTCTCCCGTATCCGATATGAGGACTTGAAACTTATACTTCTTCCCATTTGTCCGTCCTTCGTAACACAATTAAAGTCGACCTAGGCTACCAGGGTCGTTCAAATAAGTATTCGCCCACTGTCTTTGGTTCCTGAGTTTCAGGGTTCAAATTGAGCGTCATTTATTATAATCACATTTTCATATCACGATTAACAGGGTTATAAATAAATGTACTAACACGCGCTAACACACATCAATTATGACGATGATTATAAAAGTAATGATGATAAATCTTCAGGCCTGAAGATAGACGCCATATTTTTCTCCGAAATGCTGGTAACTACCTAGGAGAATGTGTAGCGCCATTCGTCATCTCGGTCCACAGCCTTTTGGACTGACAGTTCTGCACTAATTACAAAAGCGCTGACCTATTTCGCCCAGTGTTTTTGTCTTCAGCTCATCAACAGCGTTCTCCGTTTTACTGCGCCAACAATTAAAGATTTAGTTCGCACTTTGTTCTAAATTACTCAAGCTGTTTCTTCGTGATAATATATTAGTCACACAACCGTAAACAACTTTGGAGCGAATAACTTTCTGAATCTCAGGTGTTTTGTAAAGTAGACGACGAAACGAAGGGTTTTCATTGTTGAAAAATCATTACACGATTTACTATATAACATTCCTTGTTTTCGACTAGCGCGTTAATGTTTAATTTACTCTACAATGCACAGCAATAAAAATGTCAGTAAAAACCAGCAGAAAATAAATCGACAGTGACAATAGCATGAAAAAACCAGATCTGAATACGCGGCCTCCATTTTAAGACGAAATTCAAGATGGCGCAGGAAACCGGGTAAATGACCTTCAGAATTGGTTTATTAAACACACAAAAGATTCAAATTCAGAAGTGGACAGCCAATTACTACAAGTTCATCAAACATTATGATTTGTAAGCTATTTAATAACGTCATTATTTATTTATTTATTTATTCGCGTCTTTAACTGCTGAGGTTAAGCCTTTAAAGCCAAGTGCCAACTGTACGTAACACTTTAACAACATTCAATAATTCCACATTTTCCCACAGAATATGTTAATGGACGTCTAAAACAGTATCGATTGGTAGATGATATGCGAATAATAAACTGGTAGGAAACAATCAAGGTGGAAGTGCAGATAATTTTATTGATGCGGGGGCGAGCAACGCATGTCAAGTAACAGTTAACTTTACAGCAAATATTTCGATTGCTTCTGACCAACTAATGCACACACGGAAGTGGTTATTTAAAGACGCTGCATCGTAAGAAATTGCCACATAATATTGGATTAAAGATATAAAGTTTATTACGAATGGCGAGTTGTGAAAAAATGATCGATTCCACGTCGTTTATCAGCGCATTTCAACAGTAAAGATTAGATGACATGAATGATAAGATGAATGGGAAGGGGCAGGAAAGGAAGCGTTCGTGGCCTACAGAATTTGTTTACAGGTACTGTGGGGGGGATACGATAATATTCTGCCAGGATAGAGAGAATCGAACCCAGGACCTCCCTAATACAAGTAAAGCGTGCAAGTTGTTCGGTAAATTTGGAATAAGTAAGAAAAATAGTGGTAATGGCGTATCTGAAGGCATTAATCCTAAATTCTAGGGCTCAGAAAGCAGAAGAGATGTCACGACAAATGTCTGTTCATGTGTTTTTTTCGTTTTCTGGCGCGGTCATACCTAAAAGGTGAAAAAATTCTCCTATTAGCTTCACCCATGTCCGTCTGTCCTCATGAAACAAGTGAACTAATTTTCATCACACGTGATACCGGGCAGTTTAACTAAAATTTGTCGACACATCCCAATTTTGGTTAAAATCGGACAACAATGATGAACACTTCACGAGTTTCTACGCGCATGGGGAAACCCCGACCGGATAATCCCTCGTAAGGAGTCCCCAGTCTACCGCGCCATCACGCGGGGGGAATCCTCCCTCATTCATGAAGTAATTACCCACCCCAGCGAACTCCAGACGACGCTGACGTTCGCAAATGTTAAATTCTTGCGAATGAGCCAGAATTGTTACACTGTGCGTACATTTCCTAACTTGGTTCAAAATCTTGATACTGCAAATACGCTGTAGCTTCGGACACGTACGCTCGAATATTTACTGCACGCCTTGGTGATTATTCAACTCCAACAGACAACCAACAGAATCTACAGGCCACAGAGCGTGCTTAAGGCAAGTGCCTAATTATCAGTTGCGACATGCCAAGGTAACCGGGTCGGTGTTATAAACATGGCGCGGATTGTTTACATTACCATATATCGTGGTTTCGTTAAAGGATAACGACATAGGAAGGGCATGTAGCATGCATGAGAACTGTACTTGTACAGATCATTTGGCACAGCAAGAAGTAGGTGGGTAGATAATATTAAAACGGAATGAGGTTGTGGACTGGAATCATGTGACTCAGGATAAGGTACAGTACCGGGATCCACTGAACAGGTTAAAACAAGGTTGGAATTTCGTGAAGGCGGGCGAACTTTTGGGCAATGCTCTGCTCCATGGATTTAATGTTGCTTTGACAATAGCCATTCCTTCTACTCCGGGACTTGTAATAAAGAAATAAACTAATTTTGTTCCTGTGCTTCCTATGAAACTCACGACTTCTATTGTCTAAAATCCACAAATATTCATCATCACGATTTCTATTGTTAAAATCCGCAAATATTCATCATCACGATTTCTACTGTTAAATCCACAAATATTCATCACAATTTCTATTGTTAAAATCCACAAATATTCATCACGATTTCTATTGTTAAAATCCATAAATATTCATCACGATTTATACTGTCAAAAATCCACAAATATTCATCATCACCATTTCTATTGCTAAAATCCACAAATATTCATCATCACGATTTCTATTGTTCTAACTGTTAGTTCCTTCAAAAGCGCACTTTTAGCTTTAAGTCAGTGGATCTACATTTTGTATATATGAGTTTGTTATGATTCTCAAAATAAACACCGATTATTTCTTAAAACAGCATCAACAAGTTGATAGTTATTATGGTTAAGTGTCGTGTCTTCTAACAGTTAAAACAATGCCATCAAATAAAGTAACATTGCATGTTGCAAGTCTAACAGCAATCTTTCTTATTTACCTCAGGTAAAAGTCCCCCTTCAATATAACAATTCCTCGACTTCCAACAGGCAAATTCTCTTTATTAAACGTTATATAAGGAACGTACCTCACAGATAAAATAACGGACACGTCCACACTTCGAGACATAAGAAGTACTGTACACTGAAGTATCTCTTCATGTAGGACAGGACCAGTTCCACAGCTTCCTACGACGTGCGCCGAAATCTTCAAAAGGGTTTAGGAAATGAAGCGACGTATCCTTCAATTTAATGTTCAAGCAGTAAGAAATTCTTACATGGAACAGTTTCTATCTATCAACCACACTACACGTGTCGATTTACGCTTTTCAAAACGGCGCAGAAGCCGCTGTAAACCATCACACAAATTCAGGTGCAGTTTAAACCTCTCAAAAATTGTCACACATAATCTTCAACATCTCGGCGTAGTACAGGTCACACTTTCAGTAGTTTCGTTGAACTTTCTGATTCAGGTGCACTCGAAGTAGTTTAGCTGCATTTTCAAGTAGAGGTGCACTTTCAGTTCTTTCGCTGCACTTTTAAGTTCAGGTGCACTCGAAGTAGTTTAGATGCACCTTTAGGTTCAGGTGCACTCGAAGTAGTTTAGCTGCACTTTCAAGTAGAGGTGCACTTTCAGTACTTTAGCTGCACTTTTAAGTTCAGGTGCACTCGAAGTAGTTTAGCTGCACTCTCAAGTTCAGGTGCACTTTCAGTTCTTTGGCTGCACTTTTAAGTTCAGGTGCACTCGAAGTAGTTTAGCTGCAGCTTTAGGTTCAGAAGCACTCGAAGTAGTTTAGTCTCGCAATAGTTCAAGCTGTTTTAAACGACTTAAAGTAATTACAATCATGGTTAGAACTTCATACCGCGGCTGTGGTGTATTCTTACGTAACTCAAATCAGTTCAGATGCACTTTTAAATATTTCGAAGCAATTATAGTGGCGTTTTAAACACGGAAAAATAGACATGTCGTTATAAACTTTCGACGCTGCACTCACGTCTTTATAAATTCAAATCACACGAACAATTTTGAAAACCTTTCAAGACTGCAGAGATATCATTAAAGAGTTTAAGCCATTTCAGAGGTACAAAAGTTATTTAGTGTATTTCAGACATATAAATGCTTTTCATTTTTTCGAACGACGTAAATAGTAGACCAAAAAATCTCAAAGCAGTAAAACTGTCAATTTTATGTCACTACAAATGGTTAAATTTTCTGTCTGTTCTGTACCTTTCACGTAATTACGGGTTTAATCGACGAATGGTCAGTTCTAAACAATAGATCACAAGGTTCAACACATTCCCTCCGCATTTTTATGCACCTTACGTAATACCTTAAAGAAAGAAGTAACAATATCCACACTTTTCCTTGAAATCAAACACATATTATTCTCACAAACTTGCCTTGGCCAATCACACATAAAAGTGTCTTCTAAGAAACGTCATCACCGAGCGATTACAACACGCCTGCATCCAGAAACACTTCAAGGTCATACATATAATTAGAAATCAATCGTTTCCAATTCAAGTTTCAAAATATAAAATTAACAGACTCGAATAAATTACACCTGCCCATATCATTATGTATCTTACAGAGCTCAAACTGTAGTGGACACTGAGTGAGTTTTGCCTTCTACTTGGACCTGTCCGCATTGCGGTTCCGAGAAGCCAGAAAAAGTGGTAATGGCACACCGCAAAACACATTTGTAATAAAAACAAAAGCCCTCTAGGAAAATGGCAAAGAACCTTTGAGCACACACTTATTTTTTTAATAAGGCCTCTGGCAGTCTTCAATATGACGACAGTACAAGGCACAGAAAGGATGAACACAAGAAACGGTCAGAGAGAAACTGCATCTTTATACGACCGGAGATTCCACAATTATGCATATCATCAAGCAATGAAAGAAAAAAGAGTTTATCTTCACGATTTGCATAACACCTTCACGCTGTTATAAAATATATTTCCGACATAAAAAATCTTCCACTCATTTGTTACTTCTACAAATATACTCCTCTTTACCTTTCACGAAACCAAATAAGAACACGTAGTCTAGTTAAAAATGACTTGTCAATTGTAAGGTATCGGAGCCTGGGTATTTAAAATACAGGCTGGAAACAGCAAAACACATAAGGTTTCAATATTCAGTCGGTATTACGGAAGGTCACAGACAAAGTCCAGACATTAGTAGGAAAGAAATGTCTGAAATTTTTCAAGTTAAACTGAAGACTACTAAAGAAATGGCTTAAAATGCATGCGCATACGAAAGCAGGCACGAGACGATCATCACCACAGCAACGAAGAGACAGATCAATTACAGTGGTCTTCATAAACAGGTTATTTATTATAAAGTAAAATCTTGTACAGTCCGTAATGATAATGCAGAGAAGAAGCTGTCCAATAGTATACAATATGAAGAGATGAGATGTTACTTAAGGCACACGGTGTACTCATATGGAGTACGAAGTGAACTGTCGAAACGAACCTTGAAAATAAAAAGTAACAAGAAAAATGACGTCATAATATAGTGAAGGCGGTTGAAATAAATAAATATCGGACCAACCTGGGCATTCAGGACGAATTCGGGAAACAAGAAGCTCGTGGGGAACACGGTAATGAACCTTTTGTTTCAATATAAGCCGGGAATCTTTTGATTACATGGGCGACTACCGACTTCTCAAGGACTTGAATTAACTTGACTGGAACCAGGACGTACAACAGTACTTAAGCGACATTTATAAGCAACATTTAGCATCACACGTGACGTGTCACTTCCACAGCATGGTTCAGACACGTGGACTTATCGCTCATTTCATCCGCATGCAATCGCTCAGCCACGAACGAACTGCAGATACCTTATCGTCGAGTTCCTTAGCCAATCCACACACGAACAGGAATCTGCCTCAAAACACTCCCTCGTCAACAATTACTGTTTTAACGAGTTTCGAGAGTAATCGTTAGGTCGACAGTCCGTCAACACAACACGTCTTTATTACACTCTTCGTGTTTAATATATACTACATGTTTCGACCTTGATTCGGCCATCTTCAGGTGGTTCTACTTGAATACGTAAGCTGCTTAAGACACAGCCCATAACGTGGTGAAGTCAACAACAGAAAATTTGTATACAAGTTAGCAGCCATATCTGTTTCGAGCACTTGAAGAGAAGCCACCTCAAGATGGCCTAATTAAGGTCGAAACAAGCAGAGTATCTTAAACACATGTCTGCATTGATCCTTCACAGGACAGTGGTAATTACGTATACGTTCTGCTTTAACGTTCCGTAACACGGCATGTCATGCAAATAGTCCTCTTATAAGAGTTTATTTTTCAAGTATATGTTAACTGCAATTATAACCCACTGCAAACAAAATCACTAAAAATCAGAATGGCAATTTATCTCGTCACGTATGTTTTATTTCTTTGCGACCCGAACGTCATGAACTTCGTCCATGTCACGTGTTGATGTGGCGCCATTTTGTGAACAAAATGGCGCCACATCGGTGAGGCGTGTGGTTATCACACTTGTTCACAGCGTTTGAAAAATGTTTCCAAATCCTACTCGCCAAATTTATAAGTCTTTCAAATAAGCGCTAAGTTCACGATTAAAAATCGTCTGCAGGTCTACGAGGTGCGATCGGAAAGTTTCAAGACTGTGTCAATAGCGGGCGAACCGGATGTAGTACGAGCTTCTGCCTTTACGGGGTGCGGCCTACATTCATAGTGAATCAGTGTGCCAGCCGGCATCATCGAATTAGCATTTGTTTCTTAGTTACGGGCGTTTTGGTAGTGCATTACACCGACCCTCCTGCGATTTCGGAATGGCGTGTGCATCAAATTTTGCCAAAGACTCGCCAAAACGGCTAAGGAAACCTATGAAATGCTAAAGCAAACATTTGGGGAGTCCGCAAACTTTTGTGTGGCATTCACGTTTTAAAAAGGGCCGGCCGAACCTCTGTCGATGATGACGAGCGTTCTGGACGACCATCTTCGAGCACAACGCCCGAAAAAGTTACGAAGATCGACGTCGTACCATCAACGACTTGTGCGACATTGTTGGGATAGGCTATGGGACCTGTCAGCTGATTCTAAAGGAAGAAATCCACATGCGACGCATC
>NW_019060043.1:281958-314730 GCF_000696155.1 Zootermopsis nevadensis
TGCCACAGTGAAATACTAAAGCTGATAGTTTGTAGCTGTGCACTCCACCTGGATGATGGACAGATGTGGATGCATCCCACGGATCCTAGTAAGCAGTATGTGGGGCAATGACAGACTAAAATATAACATACAAACAGCATCTGAAATATATCAAAAAGACATCCCAAATAAGAAAAAATAGACCTAACCACAAACATAATTACATTAATCCTTTATCAATTATATAGAGCATTTAGAAATATCTTAAACACATTATCTAATTTATTCACAATGCTGATGAATAGAAGTGACACTTTCAGGGCCATTAATGTCTGCCAACTCCCCTCAACATTTCCTACTGACTGATCTACCAGGACTATATAACTGGTCCACAACCCGGATTGACTCGCTTACCTGAAGATGGAGGAAACAGGTTCGTGTGAAATGCTGATAACACCTGCAAAACTACAAATGACGACATGGTATATACTAAAGATGCAGACTGAAGAGAGTCTCCAGATTTGGGCAGTAGGTACAAATATGTTCAATAAACAGTAGTGGACGTCGGACAACGGTTAGTCCTCCAGCCTCGGAGCTGGTTGCAGAGTTTAAACCCCTTCAAAATAAAAAGCAGTATGTTACAAAATGTCATTAAAGTTTTGGGAATATGAAAGCCTAAGAAAGAGGAAGCAATAGGCAGATGGATAAATTTACTTACTCTCTTCTTCTTCTTCTATGGCTCTCCAGTCCGTATTCGGTCCATGGCCTCCTCAATTCTCCTCTTCCATTCTGTCCTATCCTCCGCTGCTCTGTTAGGTCTGTCTGAGGCTTTGAAACATCTTCCTTTTTACGGTGCAAGGTTGTTAATAATATTTACTTACTCTACTTAACATTATTAAGATGATTAAATCAAGGACAATGAGACGAATGGGGCATGGTGAATGAACAGAGGAAATGAGAAAAGTACAAAACATTTTAGTCAACAAACCTCACAGAATTGGTGTGGATTGAACTAGCTCATGACGGGGTACAAATGTGGGCTTCTGTAAATACATTAACAAATCTTTAAGTTCCATAAAAGCATGGAACCTAAACTAGAGTCATTCTTTAGAAGCTGATAGTTGTTCAAAATATTGACTTTTAAATAATGACCCTGTGCATATAGTTTGTTAAAATCACTATTTAAAGTGGTACTCTCCAAGACAATAATTAAGAAATAATTAATTGATTAAGACGACTGTCTTCTGGGATGTTGTGTCATGTAGTCTGGGAGAAGTTTACCAAAGTTTCAGATGTGCTTACTGGCAATGACGGCAGCAGTAAGCACCTATGACACTTCGGTCAATTTATACCAGACTACTCGTGCATGATCCCAGAAGATGGCCATCTTCTTGCCTGCCACTGGGAGAACCTGAAATCTCATGTAGTTATCATGCAAACTAACAAGCTTTCGAGCTCCGTTATTATAAGGCTATGGAAAAGGGTAAACTACATAAAATGCAATTATTTTCTTTTATAAAGAAACAATATAATATTCAGACGTGGCAGGCACTAGTTTTTAAGCATTTTACAAACAAACAAATCAATAAACTTACATTACAATAAAAACTTTATCCTTGTCTAAACTATCATTGTGTTTCTTTTATTTTTAATGTTTTACAATCATCAGAAAAATAAGTTCATACTTAAGCAATTGTATACATTTGACAACTTAGAAATTTCCAGTGAAAAAGTATATGAATCAGAGACACTGGTATAATTGCGTACAAGAGCAACACGTAATAGTTACACAGATTTTAAGTGTTTAACACATTCCAAATCAAAGTTAAATATGCTTTACCACACATAAAACAGCAGCACACAGACCTCCGTTCTTAACAAAAACAAAATAATGTCAAGAAACACAAAATAAATCACACTGTATCAAAATTAAAGATGACTGATTCACACAGTTGGATAATTTCATGACAATATCTGCCACATTTACCTACAGTATCTCTTATAATATATTTGAAACATGCTGACAACTTTAAAAAGAAAAAAAGAAATTATCGCATAATTAACACCTGAAAAGCAGAAAGTCGCTGCCATACTGGCCCGTTTCTGTCAGAATCTTGACTCGCAATCACCGGAGGCTGTTTTTTACAAACTATACATTCCAAAGACCTCAAGTTCAAGTGCTGATCTTTCTGCATGCTTTGCCCATCAAAAACTTTTGCAAATGTAAGAAATATCAAGCCCTCACTATGGTTCAGAGCCCACAAAAATCTGAAAAATTTCCTCTACCAGCCATCACCACTAGAACTTTAATATTCAAAATCCTGCCAAATGGACACTGCTACCTCAGAGGTGGATTCACTGATCCGTGCCAGGTTGCAGTAGAGGCGTCAAAAAGAAGAAATGTGGATGCAACCAAAAAAGTAATGTCTGAAGATTGAATCCACAGACTCATTTCTTTACGTATCTTAATGGTTTACAATAGTCACTCCACGTTAGCCAAGACTGGATCTCGGCAATACAAAACATACATCTTCACAATATCACTGAACAACAGCAAAAATTAAACAAATTAACCAATAGCATAGCTTGTAGCTGCTGACATTCATGGCCTGTGGGTTTATAAATAAGACATGTAGTTTATATTCAGGTACATAATAATATGTAATCACAGTGAAACTTCTATAACTTCAATTTCTAAAAATAAAAAAAAAATCCCATACAGCAACAATTATTCTTTGCAAATTTCATATTTTACTAAATTTTACTATCACACCAGAAGTCATCGGCCAAACTGCAAAATGTTCTCGCAACCTACTGTAACAACTGAATCTCAAAGAAAGAAACAAATGCACTCCACCTTAAGAAACTTACCAGGAAATTAATCAGGCTGAAGAAGAAGTGACATAATAATAGATGCTGGACGCAGAAAAAATTCACATCTCCTCACCCAATGACCAATCCGCAAAACTATGGTTAATGTTCATTCGTACAAGTGCTAAAATAATACTAAAATTGTCACAGTTTCTGGAATATAATCATGAGATACTGGTTCATTTATTTATTTAATTTACCTCTAAACAAATACTTGCACTCCGTAATTACAGGGTTTGAAACTTGTGGCTGCTACGTCAGCTGAAGTACGTTGATTTTGCAAGCAAAACTCATAATAACTAATTCCACGGAGCACAGTCCTTGAAAAGCTAAAACTATGATCAGTTAATCAAGACATACCCTGTGAAGTTAGTATAAATAGTTTAAAATAATTTCAGAACTGAAGTGTTGAACCTTTATAAACAGTCATAAATATGGTAATTTTTTGTTCAAAGCCTCTGATATGGCTAGTGAATTTTAATCTTGGTTAGCAAACATCATTTTTCAAGCCCCGGAGATAAAGGATGTTTCTATGTGAATTTATAGCACAAGTTTAAATAATATAGTAAATATGTTGTATAATTAGTTAATAATAAAACAGATGAAAAAAAACTAAATTTTAAAATCTAGTTATATGCAGTGTATCATAACTATTAAATAAATCGTTATATACAATACATTTGTTCACTAAATGTAGGCACTTACACAAAATTTCTTATTAAAAAAGCTTGTGTAAAATGACGGTAAATTAAATTACCCATAAATACAAAGAGCACGGCTATTTATTCTTGAAATAGGTGGTACATATATGAGCCGGGATAGCTCAGTCAGTATAGTGACTAGCTACGGGCTGGACGACCAGGGTTCGATCCCCAATAGGGGCAGAGGATTTTTCCTCTAGCCTCTGCTTCCAGACCGGCTCTGGGGCCCACCCAGCCTCCTGTCCAATGGGTACTGGGATCCTTTCCCGGGGTAAAGCACGGCCGGGGCGTAATGCTGACCACTAACCCCCATCTAGTGCTGAGGTCAAGATAGAGAGGAGCTATACCTCCACTCACCCCAAGCGCCCGCATGGCACGTAGCGGGACAAACTTTACTTACAGGTGGTACATAGTTCCCACTGCGCTTTAACGGGCTAATAAAATACAAAGAAACACAATTTTTAACTCTGTAGTATAAAATGTTTTACCAACGAGAGATCTGAATGTATAATAAAGGACCAATGAGATGCACACAATCACAAAAAACATGTTTAGAAAACACGTGAACTCCTTTACACTCATTAAATGCCCTTAATTTGGTAACGTACTACACAAGATGTAGTTTATACGAACCCATATGAACACCCTGATGAAACAAACGCATTACAGGGTTTAGAAACGTACTTGCCATCTAGTGATCACATGGGGAACATTCCATTTTCCACACTCCAAGTCAACAAACAATCATACTGACGTTAGGAAGATGGGAGGATATAATCCAACGACTCAAGCTACGATTCAGTAACTTCTGCCCCCTCACCCAGAGCTGAAGAAATTTTAATGTCTTTGTAATGTATATATATTATCTAGCCTTCTTTTTCACAAAATATACATATTTACAAGAAACATGGAAAATTATTGCTCTTTACACCATTTATATAATCTTGAATAATGTTAAAGAAATATTAACGATAATTTTAAGACTGTTTTTAAGTTGAGGGATTGATTAAAATACACGTTTCTGTAGCATTTTAACACGACATACCTGCAGATCAAAGTGTATAATATAACACAATTAGTCTTTACTTTCATACACAATTTCAGGACAACTGAAAGTGATAAAAATATTCTTGGATGATCAGATGTATCAGTTCAGACCTCAAGTCCAGTGTTTTGAAGACCTCAAAACTGTCTCCAAAATAACATACTTCTGTCCTGAACTGATGAGGCTGATCGCCAAAGAATATTTAATCGCTTTCCTACCATGTTAAAGTACGCGATGGTCAAAACAAAAATTGTGTGCTTCTAAACAAACAAACTCTCCAAAACTGCAATCCATGCAAATACCTCTTCATTCATCCAACCCAAACCTTTAAAACTAAAACACCAAAATATGGTGTTTACAGAACATTTAAATTATTAACTGGTCTCATCATGTTAGGATAAAGCGATTTCAAACGCGCAGTAAAGGGTCAATTACACAATGAGATAAACAGCGTTACAACATTTTACATCCAAGGATACAACCAATAATACTTCAAAGGCAAACAGAAATATTCTTCTGCTTCCTTGAATAATAAGTTGTAGAAGTTTCACTGTCTATGCGGTGCGACTTTTGAGGCAAGTAAATACAGTATATTTCCCAATGTAAAAATAACTCTGCAGACTAAAGCAGATTTCTTATAAACAAAAAGGTTGAAGCCTTACGTTAAAGCTATTCATTATGTGAGTGTGGGGGTGTATGAGAGAGAGAAAATAATTTTATCCTAGGAAAGACGCCCATTTGGCATAAAGATTTCTAGGAAAACAATTAATACACATTCCATTATTATAACAGAATAAATACTGTACTTTCTTGCTGGGCAAGTTTCCTTTCCTTAATTATACTGCAATAAGTCAATGAATTTCATGACGAGCACAAGTTTCCTTGTGCAAGGCATGATTTATGAACAAGATGATAATAAAATGCAGTCAAACCTGGAAAACTGATAGTACTTTCTCTTAGGACTGGTTCCTTCAAACTCTGAAATGAAATGGCAGTTCTGACTGGCCTACGCGGATCAATCTTGTTACGAAGTCCCATTAAAATGTATTCAAATTATAAAAATCCAGTAAAACTTAACATTAACAGGAAAACTCTCTGGCCCTAGAAATAAGAAATATAAAACTAATACAAAATTACTTCTAATGAACAGAAACTGTTAAACCACAGAAATTATAGGAAAAATAACAACTGGCAGAAACAATCGACAATTTTGTTTTTGTGCACATAATTTTGTTCCAAACTTTGCTTGAAATGTATTTAAGAAGAAATAATTCTGTCGCCAGTCCTGCACCGTAGCCGCGCGGTCTGAGGCATCATGCTTCGGACCGGCGATGCAGAATGCGCGCTGGTTCGAGTCTCAGGGGAGAAGAAATTTCTCGTGAGATTTTCGACCGGTGTATGGGACCGGTGCCAACCCAGCATCGTGAGGAAATTTGGGAGCTACAATGAGTAGCGTAATCCAGTCATGAAAACTAGCAATGGCTGGGGGTTCGTCGTGCTGACCACAAGTCACCCTATATCTGGTTGGATGATCGTTCACCTCTGCTTAGGCATGTGAATATGAGGCCAGCAGTAAAGCTAGTCGGCTTTGGCTCTCTGGAGCTGCTACGCCACGGATTTAATTTTTTAATTTTAATTCCATCACCAACAGGAATGAACTAAGCTCAATTGCCAATATAATACAGTACATTCGTAATGCCTTAAGCGGTTACTTGGAAAATTGTTTAAAAGACAGACAACAGAAAGGAAACTCCAAATGTGCACTGCTCAGAAAAAGCGTACTGTACGTATCAGCATCAATTTTTGTGACTTGAGATTTGAAGTACATACTGTAGATTATCTTGCATAGAAATAATACCTGGATTGAACAGAAAATCACCTGAAAGATAAAATTGCTGGAGCGCCTTCAGATTATGTAATTAGTACATTTCACTACATGACACAAAATTCTGTCAAGTATAATAGCGAATATAGTTCATGTCTGGATCGATTTCCGTGAACCATAATTTACATTTCATCTACAGAAATACCGAGGCTCCATTTGCATGTAATGTTAAGGTCTGAAGAAATCTAATCCAAATTGCCTAATATGAATTAAACACAAGATGACTTGGCATTACACACCAGAAGCTGAACATCAGTATTTTCGAAACAGTGACGACCCCTGATTTCATAAAATTAAATTAGTCCCCAACATTAAATTTAAAAAAAGAAATGTTGATGCAGCACTTCTTTTGAATGTACATACTAGTATTGACATTAATATTTTCTCTTTAAACTTCAAACTCAAAACAAAATGCAGGCAAATAATCTAGATATATTAAAGTAAAATACAGTTTATGACTGACCAAGTTATGTTATATGGCAGAATGTTCTATTTTATGAGTGCTGCTACCATCAGGCAACATTTAAACTACTTCTAAAGGAAATAAACATACAAAATCAATACATAAAAGGGGTAAGGATGAAGTTATGTAAGAACCGCTGAATTTCAACGGGCCTTTTCCACTAGCGTTCATAAATAGTTTAAACATTCGAAATGTGAATGCAAAACTATTCTGTAATGAGAATAAATTACACAATATATGTAATTTTAACAAAACCAAATTTCACTGCATTGTTACCATAACCACATGAACTAATAAGTTGACCATCTATTAAATTAACTAAATATCAGTTTTTCCTTTGGTTAAACCCTTAATAATTTCAATGGGAACAAGTTTCGAACTTTTTTTTGCAAACTAATACAAAAGTTAAAAATTGTTTTGACACAGAAGAAAGATTTTAAACACACTTAAACATTTCATATGAAAAATGTTTTAATTACGAGGTCTGTTAAATGCAAAGCTTAGCGATGCAGTTTCTTTAACCATCATTTGTATCAGTCATACTGAAAAACAGAGGCCGCATAAAACCTATGAGCATTATCTCATCCATAAGCAATGTGACTTTCAGACAATGAGCAAAGCTGAAACAAAGTTTCCCTTTAATATTTTAAAATTCTGTGAGATCAGTAATTTTATGCTCGTTATTCAAGTCTAGAACAATAATTAAAATAATTCACACAATGTCTGAAAAACAGTACTTCTTTCCAGAAAAAAATATCAGAAGTTGCAAACTTACACAAAGAGATTAATAAAACACAGGAGTCTAACAGATTTCTCCCATCGCTGAATAAAGGCATCATGAAATAAGTTACCCAACTGAGCAACACACACAGAATGCTATATCACGCTGTACATAACAGCATAGCATCTCATCAAGAAAACAGGAACACCTCATCAGAACTGGGGGAAAACATTTCTCCCCTCTTGCACAAATATTAAACCTGCCACTTTAATTACAAATCTGATGACGTTCCCGATAATTAAACCATCACTTTATGCAGCATTCAACGTTCAATCAAGAGCCAGCTCACAAAAGAAATTTCCTAAAATCGATAAAAAATAAATTCTGTAATTTACAAATAATCGTAATATTATTATACAAATTTTATGAAAGAAGCGTACAGAAAATCTAATAACATTCTAAGAACAGTTTTAAAGTCAAATATTCCACAAAACATCAATTTTAATTTACTTACCATTCTTTCAAGTTCAATTTCTAAACCACATTAAAATACCGAAAATAATGAGCTTCCGTAAACTTCGCATACGTTCCGATACATCTATTAGGTTTCTACCTGTACAGAGCTCATGAAGTTAACTTTAATTTGTCCCAAAGACATCAGATCAGTGGGACAACCACACACTTACAAATAATTCCACACTCTTTGGATACAAATTACCCAACATCTGTGGCACGGTCTCCACGTTACTTGCCACGACTGAGGTACTCGCGAATGGCTTCACGATCACGCTGCAACCAAGCGGCATTCAGGTGAATTGTTTCACAACTCTGCTGCACTGTGCGCTCTGTACCTGGAGAGTGATGATCTCTGAAGAAGGCTTCTATCTCGGCAGCGACCTCTTCACTCGCAAAATTTTCTGTTGTATATTTCACAAGACGTGCCAAAAGAAAGCCACTCTGCAAAATAAATATAAACTTTGGGGGGAAAATATACATCTTGATTTATTTAATGGCATTTTGCTACATGAACTGATTAAAAAAAAATGTAAAGATTTCAGGTTCCTACGACAGCAGCAAGTATGAAGATGGCCAACCTATACAATTTAATGAAAAATGCACTGCACTCACGCAGGAGAAAACATCTGAAACGTACATTGAAAGAGAAACATGAAATTCAGACTCATAACAATTCTGTAGGAAAATGATTTGTCCTGTTACTGAAACAGCACGTCAGTTCTGTAGAACTAGGCAGACAAGTTAAATCTGGAAAACTCAGTGAACGTAAACATGTTACTTACCTTATACCTATTCATGAGCTCTTGCCAGTTCTCCCTGAAGAAACGCCAGGCAAGATCCCTGCCTCGTTTGGTCATGGCTACCGAGATGATAACAAATACTGTGTCTTGCGACCGCACCTCATCCTGCAATTCAATGACGTCTAATTTCAAACATAATTCATAAGGCTTAAGGTTGTAATCCTGCGACAAAACCCAGACAATACTGAACCAACCAATATTAATCAAACTATAATCATGCACTTCCCCACTTAATGGTACCTGCACCTTGTCATTGGTGGTGGGGCTTGAGTACCTCAGTGACCCCAAGAGCTATGCTGGTGGTAGCATAGCTACTGGTAGGGCCTCCCTAGGGGGAGAGGTCAGACTAAGACAGGTACCCTGGTCCTCCAGGTTGGGGGTTGGTCGCAAGGCTAACAACCTTGCACCGTAAAAAGGAAGATGTTTCGAAACCTCGATCAAAGCCTCGGACAGACGGACCTAACAGAGGATCGAATGGAAGAGGAGAATTGAGGAGGCCATGGACCGAATACGGACCGGAGGGCCATAGAAGAAGAATAATAATAATCATGCACTTACATTTCCACCATAGCTGATTGCATTACATTTTAACAGAGCCATCTGCAATCATCTGTACCTGACCACACGAGCTACTCTAACATCACCCTCCCTATTCTTCTCTCTTTGTCTTTTGGTAATCTGCTCACATCTCTCGATGTCCGTGTGGAACTTTCGGCTTCATATGTCAAAATGCGCGTTAGTACTTTTAGAAAACATAACTCGACGGTTTTTAAAATTATTTGATCGCAAATTATACCCGTTAACAGGTTCATAAAATTTCCTGCTTATATACAAATAGCCAAATTTTAAAATGACATCTGGCCTATGAATTGCAGTCCTCTAGATCAGGGGTTCTCAGCCTTTTTAGCAGGCGTACTACTAATTCTAATTTAACATATTAAATGTACCACTAACCAAATGTGTTCAGGGAAAACTTATTTATGAAAATATTATCTTTTGATTTTCGTAACTAGTTTGCGTACCACTCGACACTGGCTCGCGTACCACCAGTGGTACACGTACCATATGTTGATAAACGCTGCTCTAGACTGTGGGCGGAAGGAGCAGCAGTAATATTTTGATCATCCCAGAACAGTAATTTTAGTCACACCCTTTGTTAACACCCAAGGCCCATCTCTTACTATGAATTTTTTTTACAAAAATACAAAGTGGGCAGCTAGGGGAAGGAAGGGGAAGGTGGAATCATATTAGCAAGCGACAAAACATACAGCAAGTGGGTGGAATGCCTGCATGAACTCAAACCAGTTTTATGACTGGCCATGTTTTTATTATCTTCCCATGACATTGAATTCTAAGTATGTCCAAGGTTGAAACATAATTACTTCTCAGTGTACAGTTTGTTCCAAAGAACTTTGAAGCAATCACTCTTTTCTTGTAACTACTTATCCATTAAAATCTCATTTCAAACTTAAGAAAGTTTTAGACAAGAGTAAAAACTGCTAAAGCAGACCATGGAGTGAGTGCGCTGGTTAGTTTGGGGAAAATAATTAATTGTAATAACAGATTTTTGTTCAAAAAATTTTTGCACAGTGAATAATAATGGGAGTAACATGTGCACAGGATGTAAACATTTTCGGCATAAAACCGTAATCAAAATAAACAGAAAGTAAAAAGTATCGTGCATATATCACTGAGAAACAATGTGTAAAATACATTAAAAAATTCTTTCTGTTTTTCTTGCGTAGTTGAAAATGAACGCTTTGCCAGGTTCAATATCAATCAGATTTAAAAATTACAGTACGTATAGTAAGTGCAAGCAGTCAACTTATTCTTGACTTTTTAAACACTGTGTTTTTCAACTGCGTATCACATTTTCACATTTTATTTCCCTATGAGCCATACTGATGTTTTACCCCTCCACCATCTCCTTCTCAGTCTTCCAAATGGAGGTTTTCCCAGTCTGGGCATATTATTTGTCTGCCCAATTCATAGATACATATCCAGACTTAAAAAAAAGGAAAATTATGCTTCTGGGGTTTAGTTTGTTAAGGCAGATGAACTGCAGCATTACAAATAACTCACTTTACATAAAAAATTATATTTAATTCTTCCTTGCTAATCATGAAGTCAATAAAGATAAGGACAACTCACAGACATGGCAAACTCCAAAACTTTCTTTAGAATAGCCTCGTCACCAATGGCCCCAAGTGCTCGAGAGATACGATCCTTTTCTTCATGAAGATCAGCTTCTCGATATAACTGTAAAATAACGTTGATTTCTTTATGTATCCCTTTCATGCTTTGGCTAAGTAACAAAGGTAACTTCAATTGACATTCCTTCTCTATAGGAAGAGTAGGACAGGTCTTAAAACATCCTTATTTTACACCGGACTAAAGCAGGCAGATATTTAATCTTATTAAACTCCTTGAATTATTACTATGCGGTAAATCATAAAACATATTTAAAATTTTGTTATTAGATAAATCTTTGTAGTAAAATTATAAAATATGATAATTTTTCTCTATAACAGAGAAATCCCAAAACTTCTCTTAAAGGCTGCAGCTCTTGGGGGCTCTCAGTGGCTCACATAAAACTCAAATCATCTACTGGTGATTCTCGTGACAGCCAACGCGTTCCAAGTACATGGCTTTCACATGTCCTCCAAATGCACTATCTTCACATTGTTTTAAAGACTTTGTTCAAAAGTAAGTATGGAAAGAATGAAAACAACATCTGCTGTCTCGTAAGACTCACCCTCCTTTCAGAACCTTACGTCACAAAATCTCCAAATAAGCACAAAAGTTGATCACTAATTTCTGGCAACTTACCGTAAGCATGGTATTGTACGTGGATTCATCTCCAACAGAGAGCACGGCTTTGTAGACAGGGCTACGCAGGTCGGCTGGTAGTAAAGCCTCTCCAGAAACATGACCTTGAAATCTTTTCTTGGCTTCTGCAACTACAGCCTTGTCTCCAAACCATCCCAGTCGGCCAATGACAAGAGACCTCAGCAACGTATCCAAGTGACCTGGAAGATTACATACTTACTACAGTTTTAGCAGCTTCTTTCAAAGCAGACGCAACCACACAGATTAGTGATCTAAAAGAGTTCCTTAAATCATAACTCGCCACCATACTCACTTTCGTCGGGCCGCGGATCCCAGCCCAAACGAGCCGCAACTCCCTGCATGAGCCGACGCCCATATGCCTTGAAGAGATCTTCGTATTCAGTGTGAGAAAGGAGAATAGACAGCTTGCTAAGGCAGTTGTTAATACTACACCAAACTGTGAAATTGTCTTCATCACTGAAAGCTTCCATGAGCTTCAGAACTTCAACAGTAGGTGTATGGCCCGCCTGAACCTACACCAAACACACATCATCTACCGCTATAATAAGCAATATTGGTTGGTGATAATTTTACAGTGCTAATATATACAGATGTATACATGGAAATGCAATAATTAATTATTAGGTGTCTTCTGACATTACTACGGCAACATCGCTATATGCACTACATTAAATTATAAAGATATGTTGATTTAATTTGTCTATGCCGCTCTGTGAAAACAGTGCAGCAAAACAGATGTTTCATTACATTAAATAATATTATGACCTTTCATTAACCAAAGATAAGTAATGATTTTAATTTTCATATGCAGATTTGTTACACTTTTCAACAAAAATGTTTTTCTTCTTCTTAAGTACTACTTTAGATTTTCTCGTCATTTGTGACGGATAATTTGCTAGTTAAATGAGGTTTGAGGTTCTCACAGCAGTGAAGATGCTGGATGTTGGACTTTTCGGTAAAAACGCTGTGTGAACTTGTTGGTGCATACAAGTGTTTCCGAGGAACACTGCCTCCATTTTCATAAACACAGGAAATTACACAGTATTATAACCTGAAAGATCCTTCATCGCAATGAAAACCTATAATCTCATACAGCCAAGTAACAATCCAAAAATCTTGCCTCTATACTCAATAGCATACAATCGATAAAACGATTTATTAGACAATTTAATGACACTGTTTTAACAGCACCAGGTTGGTTATATAACATGGAAAGAGACGGGAAGTTGTGGTGCTGTCCCAACACTCACCTGAAGATACTTAAAAAAAAAACTGTCAAGAAACCTTAATCAGGTCAGCATTTCTGCTACACCAAACTGCTCAGTAAAATAATGAACTCTGACAATTAATTCCTCTGTACAATCACACCAAGTAATTAACAAACTCCGTGGAAGAGTGCCTTCAAAAAGCTGACAGTAGCTCGAACAGACAAGAAACTCCCTATCTTCTATGGAACCCCAAAGGTTATGATTTGAGGAACTCAAACCATTCATCCATCAATCTTATAAACCAGCCACTTACCATCGCAAAGAGATCATCGAGAAGTCCAAGTCTGTCAAGTGGTGGAAGGGACTTTTCATGAATCGCTGCCACAAACTGTGCCAGCATATCTGGAGGATACTGAGTACGGTAAAAACCCACCGTGCCTGGGTTCACCTTAACCCACTCGTGTGCTGCCACATTCTTCAGCAATACTTCCGAGGAATGTGTCTGAAGAACCGTATAATGAACAACTTCATTTGGTTTCTGGGAAGTACTGAACATGACTGGGATCAACCACTGACATTCACTACCTTAAAATAAAATAAATGAATAAAATTAATTAAATAACAAAATTAAAAAACATTCAATAATAAACGCACATATTCTGCACTTCTATTATTGGGGTGTTCAAAACACATCTGTTACTGAAGAAAGATATGACAAGCCGCTGTTTGTCGATAAGTCGCCCGACTGTCAAAATTTGTGTATCAATATTATATATCATACTTCCATACAAAAATATTTTACTGCTCTTCATCACGTAATTCATGTGCCCTCATGTTTTAGTCATAAACCATCGATGAAAAATGAAATCACCAAAGTCTTAATTACATAGCAGCAAGTAAAAAAATCTGAATGAAACAGAAATATGTATTAGATAGCTTGGAAACGGAAGAGACGGGAAAGAAAAAAGGATGGGATGAAGAGAGGGAAGAAGGAAGATGTTAATGTATCAGCATCTTAACTTCATCTGACAATTCATATCTGGTACTTACTGCTAGAACTTCCATCTGCACAGAACTTCTCCTGGGTTATGACCAGTTTACGATCACTTCCTATCTGCTTGTTAGTCACTTTTACTACTGGAAAACCCATCTGTTTGGTCCACGTTGACATCACAGCACCCACTGGTTTGTTACTAGCCTCTTCCAGGGCGGACCACAGATCTTCTGTGAAAGTATTCTTGTACTGATGGCGTGTAAGGTACAGATTCATTCCCTTCCGAAAGTCCTGGACACAGGGGCAGACAGTCAGGTGGAGTGTTTGCAACCAAAACTTTACAGGTAATTTTCACCTCTCTCATGCCTGCCACTCTTAATTCTTTACAAAATTACAACTGCAATCTGAAAACCCATTTTCATTCTGTGCCCCAAAGCACCATCTGACTTGGGACTATAAAATTCTGAAGCTGAACCTGAATTATTCAAGTTCAAAGGCTACTGACATCACATCATATTATACCCTGGGGCAAGAAAAAAGTGATTCACGGCTGTCTTCTCAAACTAAAGACGTCGCATTTTGGTAAAAATGATTGTTTTATGAAATAGTTATCTTATAATATCAGTAATTAAAATAAGGAGTCACCTCGTCACCAATATACTTGTGAAGCATTCGGATAACCGAAGCTCCCTTGTTGTACGAGATGTCGTCAAAGATTTCATCAATTTCTGAAGGATGTCCAACAGGAACCTGTAACAAAGATCACGCGCCATCTCCGAGCATTTCTAAGAAGTATTGGAGTAGTTCATTTTTTATCTGAGCCAATATAAAGAGCCACAAAAATATCAGAGAAAAGTACAGGATACCGATCACGTATTCAGATCGTCATTTCTTTCACCAAATGCTTTGTAAGGTAAATTACTACCCTTCAGTACCCGCCAGTATGGGCTAGCTATTCAACTCTACAAAATACGGAGTTCGCATCTATACAAGAATTCAGATATATTGTAAGTGGATGATGGCTTCATGTACAGCATTCTGCCCAACCTTTTACTTTGTATTCCTCGACACAGAATATGAAATTGGTCTCGCTGTAGGAGAACTGCAAATCCCTGAGCATCAAATAAGCACCATGCAGAAATAAAAAGTGCCTTAGTAATATAGCCCCCGCATATATTTGTTGGCAATAAACTAAATGTTTCTAATTTTAATCTTGAAGAAATGTCTTAAAACAGTCGATACATTACCTCAATTGGATGGCTGTTTTTTAAACAGTCTAGTTCCAGTGCTGGAATATAGGTGTCAGTAACAAACTGTGTCCAGATGTCATACTCAGGAAAGAGATGAGCAACACACAGAAACTCAACGAAGGATGCGTACCCTTCATTCAGCCATAAGTGTGTCCACCATTCCTTACAGAATCAGAGAAAAACAGTAAACAATGTCACAGAAAGTAATGTGCTCAGAAAACTAAACGTAAAACGTGATATTTCAGGTCATCGCAATGACGGATATGAAGACGGGAGATGCTTGGTCAGATAGACTGGTACATTTTAACTTGATATTTCAGAGACGCATACTGCCTCCCACATCAACACACCTACCAGAATACATGGGGCAACATCCCACAGGACAGTCGTCTAAACCTACCATTGTGACTAGATTCCCAAACCACTGATGGGCTAGTTCGTGCCCCACTACGAGAGCAATCCATTGTTTCCGCACGGCGGACGTGTTCTCGGGATCCACCAGTAGACATGTCTCTCTGTAAGTAACCAGACCCCAGTTTTCCATAGCACCTACAAAGTGAAAAAGAGAATTTAATTCACCGATTACACCTACCATTAACAAAATACACAGTAAAATAAATTGTGCCTAAAATTATAGTGGAAAGACAATAATCTGAATGAAATCAGCAAAATAACATGTTCAAAATTTCAACACGGACGCCACTGTCTTTTACAATTAATGGAAGTCTAGATCCGTGTTCAAGCAAGTCACCTAGAGCGATAACGCAGTTTACTCTTACTCAGAAGGAACAAGAAGCTAGGATAGCCGAGTCATTACAATGTTTGACTATGGACTAAATGACTGGGGATCAATCCCTGGCATGGGAGAAAGATATTTCGGTACTTGTGGGTTATCGGAACACATCTCTTTAAAAATAGGTTAGGTTAGGTTAATGTGTGTGGACAACAATAAGTAACTGAACGAACTAACAGATAACAACAACCCTAACCTAATCTAACATATTTTTAAAGCGATGTCCCCCAATAACCCACAAGTACCGATATTTCTTATAGTCTCTGCATCCAGACCGGCTGTGGGGCCCACCTAGCCTCCTGTGCAATAAATAATAGGGTCCCTGGAGTGAAGAGCAGCCAGGGTGTGATGCTGATCACTCATCCGCATCTAGCACCTACGTCAAGAACAAGAAGGACCTATACCTAGTCTTCTCTCAAGTGCCAAGCATGTAGCATGACAGCTCTATTTTCATTATTCAAAATAATCCCCTCATCTTGTTTAAGATTAAGTATTGTACATTCTTGTTTTCCACTTTACCCCACATCAGTGAAAACAACTGCGAGTTGGCCGTATTTATATAATAAGACATTCACAGACTTCTATACTAATTTATCTAATAAAATTAAATACCTGCTGAGAAATCCGCTATAGCGATGAGATCGATCTTTGGCAACGGATATGCAATCTGAAAGTAATCCTTATAATATGGGAGCACTTTTGTGGCAACATAAAGAGCAAAGCGACCTTGCTCACGCTTTCCAACAGGCGTGTACACACGAACCAGGACGCCATCATGCGACTTGTCCTCCACATAGTCATATTCTCCGACAACCACTGCGACCAGGTAGGTCGACATGATGGGTGTGGTATCGAACTTCACCACGCGCAGTCCACCGTCTTCTTCTATCTGCTCAGACACCACTGGCTGGAATAACAGTAGCAATACCTTGTCACGTCACAGGAACACGCATGTACAACGGGGCTATAGTTCTTTTAGCACTGCTTTCTTACTATACAACACACATTTCCACATTCATATTTCTGCTCCCTCATACCCTAAACTTACAAACATTTTCCTCCATCTACATCTATTTCCATACACGTATTTTCTAATACTTTTTAAATAAACTACATTGACATACTTGTTGCAAGACGCCTCCATCCGAGCTTTGCCGGATGTTACAAACGCGCATACCAGAGGCCAGCCAGCTGAGATACAGGGGAGGGAGGGAAACACCATCACATTATAGCACACAGCATCTTGCTCCCGCCTTGCCCTTCCCCTTTTACTGTGACACAACTCAGGCTTGCACGTATTTTGCATCCAGTACACAACATATTACTTTCTTACAGGCTAGGTCTTCATCACTTACGCTAAGCCAATGGATACATCAAAATTACTTCCTCCGCATCCTTGACGCAGAGTCATATAACACACGATATAAATCACCAAAGCTTAAAAAGAGCAGTGTTCAAACATCATACTGAATATGCACTTTAAATTCAAGTTTGTCCATGTTCATTTGATTTTGTTTAAAAAAATATAGTTCCAGATACTGTTAGATAAAAATTGATACAAAGACTCCTTGTGACATAAATCTTGACAACTAGCATTTCTGAAATTGAAAATCAGCAATTTCCTTTTTTAATTTTCTGGTTCTATGTTGAGGAACAAACAATGTACACGTGAGGACAGCGTATAAACAAAAGACATCCGTAAGAATGAAATGCACAAAACAAAGACAAAAATCTCATATGTTTATACATGATAAGATTAAAAATGCATACTCTACTCACCATATTAGACAACGCAACCTTGCTCTTAGGAACAACCAGAGTTATATCAAAACTTGCTTTGATGGCTGGTTCATCCCAGCAGGGAAAACAACGTCTAGCATCCGTAGCTTCAAACTGGGTGACGCCAGCAAACCGTTTCTCTCCATCTGGACTGCAAGCAGACAAGGGGAAATGATGATGAACACTCAGCTTACCATGTTTGAAAGCGCCACCAATGCACTTGAGTCCAGTATAACGGTGATATCAAATGTGGTCTTTACAGATGGCTCGTCCCAGCACGGAAACATGCGACGTGCGTGCGTACTACACAGCTGTGTCACTGCGGAATACGACGTCACAGGGTCACGTCCTTCGCCAGGTATTCTGCGTTCCAACCACCAACAACACATTACGAAATACTGATAAACTTCATTATTTACTTCAACATATAGTCTGAATGTGCACATTGTCCTCAAGAACAGAAATAAAAGTGTGGAAACATGCGCACACAGTGTTCGTCATGCTCAAATCAATGTCTAACAAAAACTGCATAATTAATAACATATAATAGTGTTAATTCTCAATCAGCAGTCCAGAGGTGTGTTTTATGAGGCATGCATACATTTCTTGAAATACTGTGCCATTCCGGATGATGAAAAATATGAACAATAGTTATGTAATATAAAAAATAAGATTTGTTACTGCCATCAATGTTTGGCAGCGCGAATCCCTACAAGTAGTCATACAGCTTAACGAAGAACATCAAGTCAATAACTAGTAAGCATCTTGCAATCTTAGGCAAACAATTACGGAAACGCAAGGAATTCAAATTATCATTAAAAGTGGAATCCTATAACATATTAAAAATTGAGCCTAAACAAAGAATTTTGTAACTTACATTCTGATCCCAGTACTGCATCTTTAAACCCCATATAAAATGTGGATGTTGCAATAACAAAAGAAGTAAATCTCAATATATATTTACAAAACAGTGAAGAGTTGTGTTAAGTTAGTTACAACAAACCAAGTTCAGTAACAGATTAGGACACCTGGTGGTTTATTTAGGACACAGCACCTGAAAATTCAATCCTAATTCAGCAACAAGCATACAGGAATTTGTTCCTACTAATAATTCAGGTTCTCATGGCAGCAAGTATGAGTCACTGAACATGATGATGTAGACAGGCAGTAAACACATCTAAAATGTATGTCAATTTCTATGAGATTACATGGTGCAACATCCCAGTTTCTTCCTATTTCTTCATCACATAATAAAGACAAAATAATGGTACAATAAAGCATGTGCATATGTACATATAAAGATAGATATGATTCAAGCAATGCACTTCATTATTTTCATTGTGTGAACACTAAATTATAACCCCACATATAAGAACTGTTGCAAATCAACAACGTGCACAATTCCATAACATCCAACACTGACAACACCCTTACTATTTAGTAACACAGATAAAATAAAAACTTCAGGCATTACACTCAAAATTTCTCACCTCACATACTGACTTCTGTAAAATCCTTTCATCTTATCATTAAGTTCACCAGTGAAATGAAGTTCAAGAGATCCTTCACCAACTGGGATGGGTTCACCAAATGATAATATAAGTCTTTCATCTTCAACAGATATGTTGATATCAAGGGGTTTGATAATGTCTCCATGTAATGAAGTATACTTCACACTTCTGATGTTCAAATCCAAAGAGTTGAGTATAATCTTGTCTGTAGCTTGGTTCACCTATGGATAGTAACAGAAATTTTAAACATTCTGCCACTATTACAATAACATGGCTGTACTAATGAGAATGAAGTACAAAAAATAATAACACGTGGCATTTTCAAATGACTAGGCAATAAAACAATGTTTTAAACACACACTCAAACACACATGACCTCTTACAGTAACTTACCTCAACCTTTACTGTCTCTTGGCCTTCAAATACAAACGTCTTCAAGTCAGGCTTTAGTTTCAGGTTATAATGTTTCGGAATCACTGATTTGGGTAGCCTTTCAAACGGCTTTGACACAGGCATGGTTAACGAATGTATACAAAACTTTGCCCTGTGTTGCAGAAACTCTGATTCAGGCAAGAACTGTGAATGTGCAGCACTGATTCCGTATTTCGTACGTCCTTTACCACAAGAAGTTGAACGTCGGTCACTATACCCACTTCCTCGCAGCAGAAGTGTTGAAACACCACTGACAAGTATATCAGTAGGTCTAAACCTATTTTCTTGCTGGAAGAGAGAATAACGGTAACGGAACAGTCGGTGTCCAACAAAAACCGGTTCTTGAGCTTGTCGTATCATAGAACACGCTATTCTAACAGACATTAATCGAACATTATGGCAAGCATGCTTTGGAGCTTAAGAGAATCTTATCTACTTTACATTACAGTTTATCAAAGGAAGGTGAAAGTCCACTGCTGACAAATATTGCTACCGTGCAGGTATTCGTGTAAATAATGTAACTATTCCAGTTCAGATTAAAAACTACCTCCAGTGTGATGTTATTTACCCAGATTGTCCAGCGAATGTGCCACGATATTACGCACGCCTCGGTTACTCCATTTAATAAAACAAAACACTGCGTGAATGCGAGCGCTCGGAAAAAAGTAGACTCACCAAATTAGAATACAATTTGCAGATACATTCCTCATGGCTACCACCTTTCATTACTGAATAACTCTTCTATATGTTCTGTGAATGTTGCAAGGCGGAAAATATTTTTAACAAAGGGAAAGTCACAGAACCTCTAACTACAAAACTGCTGCCTTCAGCTTTAAAAATATTTCAGTGAGAATGATTAAGAAGAGATTCGATAGTTTAAACAGTGTCCCGAAAGATAGAAATGCCTCGACATATCATAATCCAACTCTTTGCCATTGTGTGTAAACAGAATGGTACGAATTTTGTTTATTACCCAAGATCCAAATGAAGAACACAATCCTTTGTCACTAAAATAACCGCTCCCCAGCTACAACAACATTTAAGTCTTTACAACGCCTATGGCAGAATATCTCAGTGAAATGTCTGGGACATTCTACACTGTAAAGGATATATTGTCACTTCATAGATAAAAGTTATGAAACCAAAAACTGGTGTATTGTTGATGACTCTGGTGGTGATAAAAATGGTGAAAGTATCACAATATTCTCGCATGCACTGAATTAATAATTCGAGAATTACTGGACGAAAATTAATGCCATTTGATGGTTGTTATGTATAGGTCACTGTTCGATGCCCATAATTTTTAATTTCTTGCATTCTGCTGACATCGCGAGGTGGGATGATGATAATGCCACTACCCACGTTCCCTTGAGCATCCGCATGACTATTTATATTCTTGTTGATATCCAAGGAAAAATTTAAATATGAAAATTTACAGGTTCTACTGAAGCTAATACCTATATCCCAAAAGATTAAAATTAAATATCCCCTCCACGTAAATACATAAATAAGAAGCTCAAACAGTAACGCATATAAAATTATAGTTATCGCCATATGGAATTTCTATATGTTGGTACCACGCAAGTTAAAATGTATAATGCAACTACTTGAAATATTAAAAGGTTAAATGTATCTCCAATGTGTTTTTTTTAAATCCACAATTTGAACACCAGAAAATCCTCTAGGAACTATATAAGTTTGTTGATTTTATTTACAATCGTGTTCACAAATTATCGCCTTAACCTTGGGAGTTGGGACGTCAAACAAACGTACCAGTTACCCAACTTAAATAAGCCTGATAACACGCATATTAATACTCACTATAAATAGTATTAAACATCTCACCGTCTACAATACGTTAAACTTAGCGTGTTTTTGGGCTGTGTTGCTAATTTGTTAAGAAGTTCCTGCGAGCCCTTTGCAGCAAATCGCTGGTCTAGACCAATTTTGCAACAATAAATTCTTATTTTAAGTAAATAGATATCAAAGATTAATGACGTTTTACACTTGGAAACAAGCATTTGTTAAATTTAACGATTCTGATGATTTTAACAGGCAAGTTAATATATTTATGAGTTATGAAATACAGGAGTGGATTTAACATCAGGAAAACGTGAAATTCATACAGAATCTGGCAGCGGTAACTTCTGAACAACGATAATTTCGACAACTACAGAGAATGAAAGGTTGGGAATAAGTTATGAGCGTGTCAGATAGATGGAAGTCTTTCACGATTGTGTTCAATAACGGGCTTTTGCATTACTGGAGATAAAACTTCTAGGTTTATTACTTCGGTAATGGTATTTCTATTGTCTATACACATAATGTGATGGATATACAGAATATAGATTTTGTTCTCAGGCCTATGTGTTAATGGCATTATCGACTACAGTAAATGAATACAAATGTTCTGTGATGTATGACGTTTGTGTGTCGCAAGAACCTGTAAAACGGAGCGGCATCACGACCCAGAAGACCGTGATAGAAGGGCTCATGTTTTCCGTCGTCAACATGTCGTTCCTAACATTCCTTACCTCCACTGTACCACGGCAGAAAACAAGAAAACATCAACCTCACATGCAACTGTCCAGTCCCAGGAAATGCGGCAACCGTCAGCCATTGTATTTTTCTTTTATTTTCTATTATTCGATAAAGTCCAAAAGATTTTGTCTCCATTTCACTACACTCTTCTGAATATAAGGTTGATTGATGGGTTTGACAGGGGGCTGCCCCCCACATTGAATGAGAGGAGACTGCAGCTGGTAAAATCTGGTACACGTACCCGGCCCAAAAGAGTCCACACAACGAAGCTTCCATTGCAGTAAAATATCTTCAACAACAGCACCCAACACCAGACGCTCTCAACAGGGGTGTGGCACCAAATGTTTTGACAAGAATGAAGATGCCAGCCTTCTGGGATGTTGCGCCGTGTAGTCTCGCGGAATTTTACCGACGTTTCGGAGGTTCGTTCCAGCCTCTCATATTCTCAGTCGTGAGAACATAAAAATTCCACTTACTAAAAAGGGGCTCGTACCAGGAAACTGTATTTTAGTTTTCCATTTTGAAGTAGGGACAAGCATCATTTTATCATTGTACGTGTATCGATATTCTAATAATCGGATGTTTATTTTAGTATTTACTTTCCAGATAACAGGGTGCTCGCACGAGGCCCTTGGAGGTCCCTACACTACACCCCTGGTTCGCAACATTTTCTAACCCACGGAAGGGTAGCACCACGACATGCTTTCTGTGGAAGAATGTCCCCTCCCTGTCTGCCTCATTGTACAATGCACACAACACTCACCCTAAACTTTTACAATAAAAGGTTAAGAAATACGGGGAACAAGAAATTCCCTGCCAGTGTGTAATGGAAACTGACCGTAATTAATTGACGCACTGGAAACACGAGAATAAATTTAGTACCACGGAGACCATAAACGCTAACTAGAACTTGCTGTCCGGCATAAATTGAGCCACAGGCGTGGAGCCTTATATCTACGCCCCATATACACATTCACAGCAAAATTGTCATCAAGATTCATAACGACTCATAGACATTTTCTGTGTGTGCGTCTTTGTAACATCTTCCTTCTCTTCTCCATTTTATTCTTCATATTCCTCGGCCTGTTGGGTTTTATTTTCATACCAGTTATCCATCATACATTAATCTCAAACAGGCTGAGAACCTATAAAGCAGATTTCTTCATTTCGCTTTATATAACGACGCTATCAGCATTTAAGACTACATGACGTAAGATGATTAGTTGATGAGTGAATGGGGAATGATGTGGAAGGAATCGATCACAACCGAATATAGGTTAATATCGGAGCATTTGCTTCTAGGAACTGGGAAAAACAACGAAATCAAGGAGTGTACATCACCAGGCAGGCGTGTTCGACGTGATGCAGTAGAACAAAGCGGATGCAGACACCTCATTCACATGACATGCTGGTCTTGAGATTACAGGCTCGCAATTAAATCTTTTGCTACGCTCAGAAACGAGCTGACATTGCCAAGGTCAGCAGCGGTTACACTCACGCCTACGATGGAGCCCGGTGTTGGCTACGGTCACAAAGACCGCCCGCTTCGGCGGAAATAAGAAGACGACAATAAGCACGAAGGTAGCGATGGGGCGGGTTCTGAACCCGCAGACCACAGCTCACAGACTCATGGAGTAGACTGAACTGAACTTCTGGTGGCAGATCCAAAGATTCAGCTAATACCAATGCCGGTCATTGGACGCGGACCTGAGCCAGTTCCATCCACTTTTATCCTTCCTTTTCCTTCTAGGTCTTCCGAGTAGTCATTTTCCAACAGGCTTCCTGATCAAAATTCTGTTCCCCTCTCTATACGCCATTTAGGCGCTTGGGGGAGGAGATGGTATAGCTCCTACTCATTTTTGACCTCGGCACTAGATGGGGGTGAGTGGTTAGCGTCACGCCCCGGCCGGCTTTACCCCCGGGAAAGGACCCCGGTACCCATTGTAGAGGAGGCTGGGTGGGCCCCAGAGCCGGTCTGGACGTAGAGGCGAGAGGAAAAATCCTCTGCCCCCTCCGGGGATCGCGCCATGCAGATTGAAAATCCTCTGACTTCACTGTTCTAACAAACGGTAGGTATCTGAACAAACAAGGTAATTATCGCTGTGTAATATCTTAATAAATTAATATTGAAAAGGGAGTAAGACAGGGATGCAGACTATCGCCTTTGCTGTTTAATTTGTATGTTGAGGAAGCAATGAAGGACGTGAAAGAAAATTCAAGATAGGAATAAAGCTCCAAGGAGAAAGGATAGCAATGTTAAGGTTCGCCGATGATATTGCCCTTTTGGCTGATAGGAAGGAAGATGCAGAGATATTATTGGATGGTATGGTACTCAGTGAGCAATTCGGCTTAAGGATAAACAAAAGCAAGACAAAAGTTATCAGGAGCAGCAGAAATGAGAATTAAGTAACAAAATTGGGAAAGACACAGTAGAAGAAGTGAAGAAATTCTGTTATTTAGGAAGCAAAATCACTAAAGATGGACGAAGCAAGGAAGACTTTAAAAGCAGATTAGCATAAGCGAAAAGAGAAGTCAAACATTGACCTGGAATTAAGAAAGATTATTCTGAAGTTATATGTTTGGAGCACGGAAGCGAAACAGGGTCAGTGGGAAAGCCAGAAAGAAGGAGGGTAGAAGCATTTGAAATGTTGAAAATTAAGTGGACTGATAAAGTACGAAATGCGCTGGTCTTAGACAGGACAGGCGAAGGAAGAAGTCTATGGAAAAATCTTACGATGGTGGGACACATTCTGAGGCACCCAGGATTGGTTAATTTGGAAGAAACAGTTGAAGGGAAGAATTGTAGGGGAGACAAAGATTGGAATATGTGACGAAGATTTTTGAGAATGTGAGCTGTAAAAAATATGTGGAAACGAAGAGACTGGCGCAAGATAGACGAAAATAGAAGACCACATCAAACCAGTCGGAAGACTGATGACAAAGAGAGAGAGAATATCGTAAAACGGACCACTTTGTTTGTCCTTCTTAACTCGTAATGCTTATTTACCAAAGAATTTTCTTTCCAGACACGTGTAATTTATGGCGAGTTCCTTCTCGGTCGTAACGCCACGCGAACTTGTCGATGGATACCGACGTTTCGGAAGAACGTACTATCTCCATCTTTGGGTGTGAAGACGGAGTCTGTATGTTACTCCGAAACGTCTATGTATACCTACATTCTCGACACCGCGAGAACCTCAAATCGTAAATGTTCTTCGCTCTGAAATAATTGTACTCACTCGTATTTCTGAAAAGCCAGACACTCGGATTGTCGCGCAAGTGGTACAGTCTGGGAACACGACGAGAAAAAGCAATACCGTTCTTCCTAGTTCGTGTGACCTAGTCTAGCACACTTTTATATGCGTGTGTACACAAACATTATAGTATTATATGTCGACGCTTTCTGTAAATATGGACTTCGTATTTCTCAGCTGTTAGTCCTGTTGACACTGGCTGGCTGATAATAGAATCTGTGTACACACAATGAATTTACAGTTACAATTTCCAGAACTATGTTTCAGCTTGCAAATAACACTCAGACAATGGTAGACAATTAGATTCACTCGCAGGCCGAATGGATATATTTGGAAACGATCGTGGACTGCAGTCCAACGGAGAATACATTCCACAGTCCAAAATAATTTAATAGTTACAGAATCGATTACTCGCAATGACTGGACATACCTTATATATAAAACACACAACTGTTAATTGTTGACTGTAAAACTTGGTTTAAATACAAAAACAAGATTTTGTGACACGAACGAGTCACGTGTTTGCCGAGGGAGCGCGCGCGCGCGTGTGTGTACGAAGTAGCGATTGAATCACCCTGTAGCTACAATATCCGCCCTGCATAACGGACACTAGAACTCCAGTTATAAGACTTCGACCATAAATTACACGGCTACTTAAAGTGACGACATCTTCTTGGGCGATCAGAAGCTCACAAATCCAGGGTTCCGAGGTATTTTCTGGTCACATTATCAGAAAATCTGATCGCCCGAGAAGATTCTATTAAGTTCATACGCGAGCTTTGCACGACATTTCACAAGTTCTCAATACGTGAGTCGCTATGCGTAGAATTTTAATTATCCTGCGAGCCGTACTGGGAGGTTCAGCGGGACACAGGTTGCCTACTATTGGTTACGCAACACAGAGCACGGTCACGATTTTTCGAGGCAAACGGGACCAAAGATAAGAAAAATATGTGAACGATCTTGGCCACAGATTTGTATGCAAATGTGTGGAGGGGCGGCGGAAGATTTTCGCTGGCAGAGCGTTAATTTCGTCAATACTGCTTAATGTTAAACAAATTAGAACATAAAAAGTATTTACGTATTACAAGCATGCTCGAATCTGTTAATATTTAATGTTCGTGTCAAATGTGTCTCGTGTCTCCGCGGCAACACGAATCCTGACGCCGAGGCTGGTAGAGATGGCTCACACGTATGGAGGGTAGACGCCAGTATGTTAAATACACAGCAGTGGAGAGCCGACAATGGGTAGTACCCGATTGAGGGGGTTACACATGGCCTGGGTAGTTGACGCGAACTTCGGGTTCCGTAAACGACTGGGAATTTGTATATCACCGTGAAGCCATTATCAAAAATGATTCTCAGTCCCCCTAGTCAAAACTAATGTTTCGAGGTACCTACTACTTCCATCATCAGATTAGGGAATTTATTGACCAGCAGAGCGACTATCAATCTCTAAATAAACACTCAGTTAAACCCATGCAATAACGGCTAAATGATCAGCTTACTGTAAATGTTAACTTTCAAACTCCAAACTGAAAATTGTCCTCTCCCCCTTCGCCCCAACCCTTGTGAAAATAACTGGTTTAATCCTGCAGTTCAAGGTCCCAAGTAACAGTAATAGTTTACGAAGGCAAATGCGTAATACTTTTTCCCCTGTCACTTGTGGCGTAAAAAATTGAGATCGTCGTGGATTTCAGAGCTAGAGAGCGCCTCGGGGGCGGTCAGAGGTGGCCGATGGGGGTGTTTCGATCTGAAATAAATCGGAAAGGTTAACTGGAGTCTGTTAATACGAACTCGCGGACCTCATGTGGCTCGCTGTCACTCGTTAAAACATCGAATTCCTTCGCGGACTGACAACAAAGAAAGTTTCTGATTGTCATCAAATAGGCGTGTTCAGGTCTGGAGCTCGTAGCCGCCAAATAATATTATGATGATCAAATCGAGGAAGGTAATATGAGAAATGGGGAAAATAAGAAATGCTTACAGAATTTCGGTTGGAAAGCCTAAATAGAACAGAAAACTACTAAGATCTTGCCAGAATGGAGGATAATATTAAAATCTATCTTCAAGAGGAAGGGTAGGAGGGTGTGAACTGGATACATGTAACTCGGGCAATTTCCTGACTAGCTGAGTTACTACCAGGTTCTGAAACGTACGCCGATCAGTGGGGTCTGTTGTGGATTGGTTATTAGTGTCTCAATTGAGATGAAGAATTCCCCGTGTTTCAAAACAGACGATCTGCTGACGAGGTGGAAACTTCACGCTTTGTTGTCCTGAGCAAGACAGCGGCGAAGGTGCTCTGGTGGAACGGATTTTTCAGCTTAACAGAAGCTTACGGTATTCAGCTTTCACTCCTGAGGTCCCGTTATCTCTCTCTCTCTTAATATTCCTTCGATTCTTTCATAAACCCTTCTTTCCCCCTCCTTGGTCTCTCCTTTGGACCCCAGAGCGGCGTTCTGAATTTCTCTTGCATCACACATCCAGCTACCCATCTGTCCTTGAAGGGAATCCCGTTACATCTACGAACTTGAGCCTGGGCCGAGTGTGTGTGTGTGTCTTTGTACACCGATTCTGTCCTCAAGCACCACCACGACTGCCTCGGCCTCACTACAGCGCTGGTAATAACAGCATTGAAGAGAAATGAAGGAACTACTTTCTGCTGCTTGTCATCAGCCTCAAGGAGCAAACTCCTGTTCTTTATTTACAATTGATTTATATAACATTTCGGTAGGCGGATCTCTGGAAGGTCGTGTTTAATGACTTTAAAAGAAGTAAAACAAAGCTAACCTTCTGAGAGTCAGCTCCGGTGTGTAATCTTTTGAAAAGTAATTAGGTACGCGGAGAAAAGTGACATGAATTTATTAACGCCTTGTAACACAGCAGCTTATGGACTAATTGGTTTTAAAATCCTGTTGTACAATCACTGTAGCAGCCGAGTGACGATGGATCTATCGAGATTACAGTGGCGTGATTTCAAAAGCCGGTCAGACCTCATTACGTTGATCATTATCAACTTCATACATGATTAATCTCTTTGAACTGTTGAAGAATTCATTCATAATATTATTAAGGGTTAAAAATATGCTTGCTACCACTTAATTCACTTTATCTTCCTGTGTCCTGCATAAAACATAAGATAATTCATCACCCTGATGATGGAGACAGCAAGCACATGTGTAACGTGAGGGCTAATTCCCCGGGACTTAGGACACTGTTCCACAGTAGAAACTTCTGACAGGTATTTGTAAAATTCGTGTTATCGATTTCAAATTTGCTCTGATTGGTGGTTCTGTGATTTATTGGTTTTCAAGGTGAATTATGGGTTATTGCTGAAGTTTCCCCTTTTGGGGTGCAGTGCAACTAATAAACAAACATTATATTCTGTTACGAAGATTTACAAACCTAATAACTTTTTGACACAAATTTTGGCCTTTCCATCAACAAACATATTTATAATCATGTTGTCAGAAATAAAAACCTGTCCCCTCCAAAGCTACCCCACCTTTTTCTAGAAGGTGAAGCCAGCAGCAACCTATCTAAGCGGTAACGAACTGCTTACGACCTCAGTGGAGTAATTTGTGCTTGCCTGAAACCTTAAGCTGAAGATACCACGATAAATGCATGTCTACTGAATTTCATAAGCTCATGGGTGAACTCAAGGCTAATAGAGTTCAACCCCCAAAAAGATAATACGGAATATTAACCTTGTCAGATTCCCACCGCCGCGAATCAGCCACGAAGTTAACGGTGATGGGTGTCTTCTGGGTTGTTGAGCTGCGTGGCCTGGTAGTAGACGTTTACCGAAGTTTCAGGGATCCTTACTACCCTGATGATGGAACAAGGACCTCTGAAACGTCGGTGAACTTCAACAACCCAGAAGACAGCCATCTTCGGACTTACCGCCGTCAGAACCTCAAATCCTACCAAGTTAAAGATGTTCGTTCTTAACACCAGCACCAGATTCACTAATTCACTGATGTCAATGTTGAAGGAATTGTTTAATTAATTAAAACGTATTTATGTTATTCATTGAACGTGTGCATACATATTTTTCGGACAACCTGTATTACGTCACATTTTATTATACCCCGATTAACGTAAGTGCAGTGACAAATACATATTTCGACTTTCAGAATGTTTAAACGCGTAACAGTCTAACTTTTCTGTCATGGTCATGTACCTGACGCCAAATCGCGACGCTCCGACCACTAACTCATGAGCTACGCTGCATTTCACTGCTAGATTATAAACTTATATTACCCAAGAAAATGACTGCCTTGTGCAATATTTCACCACGTATTCTGTTAAAAATTGACCACCACTTCAGAGGGACTTCTGCCTCAATCATCAGGGTGACTGATATACACACAAAGTAAAATAAACCTCATATTTCTTTCTTTATCAAATAAGCCCAAAGTTACACTGTAATTTAATAATTTTGAAACTATAAAAAGAGGAATAAAAAGGTTATGTAAGACTGGCTACGGACTGGACGACAGAGGTTCGATCCCCGACGGGGGCAAAGGATTTTTCCTCTAGCCTCTGGGGCTCACCCAGCCTTCTGTCCAAAGGGTACTGGCGGTACTTTCCCCAGGGGTAAAGCGCGGCCGACGGTGACCGCTCACCCCATCTAGTGCCGAGGTCGAGAATGAGTAGGAGCTATACGCTCTCCCCCCCAAGCGCCTACATGGCGTGTAGCGAGACGGCTTTACTTTACATTGGGAGAGCAAGATGGGATTAAGCACGTAGCTCAGATGGCAAAACAACTGAAAATCAATCAGGAATAGATTTTTGTTTCAGTGGTGCTGACCACTTGGGCTGTTACTGTCACGCTATAGGAAAGCCCTTTCATAGGTTTCGCTGGCCCTACGCGAGCACGTGTGAACTACGATACGGGAGAGGTTTTGGAACTTTATTTCCGAGGGTTCTTGGATTAGGTATTTTGGTATTACAAAGAGACATTTATTAATTATTCAATCTTATTTTTAGCAATATAAACAACCATTGACTATGTACATTTTTAATATTTTTATAAACACATTATAATTAATAATCCTCACAAATTATTGATGATAATGTCCCAAATCTAAAGTGCAGAAAATTCGTACAAACAACAGGAGCTCTGTTTAGTATAAGCAAGAAGATGAATGATTGTGCTAGATATTTCTCGGTTCTTTGTTGAAGTTTCTTTACACGTGTTGCTTTTTTTTAATAATTCGTCGTTACAACGACGAACTTCTGGACGCAACTTTTAGGATGGGGTCGGTGCAGCGGGGGACAAGTGCTCAGCTTAGTCTTAGGCAACTTACGATTATTGTAAACAAATAATAGGCATTTATAACGCAGTCATTTCCAAATATGCAACTGAATACGAATAATGACGATAAACAACGAAATAATTATGACGTTTTCCACGTGTCAGCGATAGGCCAAGTGTCGTGTTAACAAAACACGATCGTACAGAACGATAATACTGAGCAGCGCGTAGGAATATTAGGCTAACTGTACGATGAGAACACTTGCAAAAGTGGGACATTAATTTATGAATTCCTTAAGGATGTTAAACACAACGAACCCTCTCCTCTGTCAACCCCCCCCCCCCGTTCTAGACACGCAAAGATTTGAACGAGACAATTCCAGAAATGTTTAATAGATCTGTAGTTGTTTACAGTAATTTAGAAATTACTAAATACATTTTGGATGTAAAAAAAAGTTTTCTTTTCAGGATTAAAGTATACTTTATATACGGAAGAGTTGGAAGGACTCATTAACGACGGACTGGCAAACAGATTGCGCGAGGAAGAATGGAAGAAGCTTTTAAAGTAGGCCATGGCCCACACGGCGCCGTAGAGCCGATGATGAATAAAATTCAGAAACGCAGTAAATCAATACGATTACGAAAACCACCCGTAAATTTCAGGTAGCATCACATTATCCTGAAAGAGAAATATTTTGATCACAAGCTCTTTTAAAATTGGAATGAGTTCCATATCAAAAACAAATATTTTTGCATTGTCACAGATATGTATTATATACAATTTTCTCTAACATTTTTTTCCACTAATTTTCCTTGAGATAATTTATCCCAAAATTTTGGGGCTTAAGGGAAAACAAAAGAAGCATTTCTTAGTTTCCACTTAGGAATTCGGTGACACATTGAAGTCGGCCTTCTGGGCTGTTACGCAATGCGAAAGTCTAGGCAGATACCAATATTTCTGAGGAACTTACCGTCAGCATCTTCAGGATTGGAAGTAAGTATTTTTCTCGTGGACCAACATCAACATCAAAGCTGCGAGAACCTCAAATCTCATTCAGTTGCATAATTTGGAACAGACAAAAAACAAACACCGATCACACGGCGCATCTGAAATGCCTTCCATATTCACATGATAAATCCTTGACTGTGGTATCGGAAAAGCAGATTGTCACAGACCGACGTGCGGTCGCTCTTGAAATCACAGTTTAAATGCAAAATAAAGGAAGAAAGGAATAAATAAATAAAGAATTTTTGGCACAATTGGACAAGAAATGAAATGTAAAATACAGATACAGAAATAATTAAACTATCCTTCACACACTTTTAAAGCTACATCACGAGAAATGCAATCTGAACGCTACGTTACGGGATGACCCTACGTGCTGGTTCCATCAGCACCGAGACGCAAGTCACTTCTAGTAACTAGAATTTAGAATAAATCACTATTAGATTACAAATTACAGTCCTGAATCCTACTTCGTGTTACCACGAAACGGCTACATCCTCGATTAGGAACGCAAAGACTCGGACACCGATTTCAGACGCTTCTAACAAACCCGTTCATAAAAGCTGTTCTAGCTCTTTGAAGAAGCGAGCGACCAACACTGAATGATTACGAAGGAATTAACTGGAATGTGCTATCCGAAATAACGTAATTGTCTGAAGCGAGTCCAAGTGCCTACTGACGCCTAATCTTAAAATTCCTAACGCTAAATAAGGAAGAGATCAGATGATCTGATTGGTCGCATTAATTGCACTAAAGCTCTACACTCTCAGCGTGACTGCTTATTCACATTCAAATGATGGCTGATTCTGTTTCAAGGAAAGTGGTTCCCAACACAAGACACCTTAAACATCTAGCACAGTGGTCCCCAACGCCAAGGCTTTTTTTGGGTGCCCGCGTTGATGCGGAAAGAGGT
>NW_019060043.1:314766-327834 GCF_000696155.1 Zootermopsis nevadensis
GTGTTGTTTTGCATATTATTTGGTGTCCATATCTTATTTGTCGAGAGAAAAGAAAATTTGGCTTTGTTAATTGGTCGGTGCCCGCCACGATCTCATAAACTCTCAAATGTGCCCGTAGGCACAAAAACGTTGCGGACCACTGATCTAGACATTATACGATAAAGCATGATAAAGAACCTCTTACAATTATAAAGTGCCCCAAAAATTTAGTATCGCAGGAAATTAAATTATTAAATAATCAGCAGCGTAAGATATGCGATTTCACACGGATGAAAAATATTATTATATTTGCATACGCATACATACAACCCCTAGTCTGTGTTCTGGATCTCACCCTCAACATCCATCCGCCGATCTGTCATGGTAAGACTCGACGCTTATTTAGTTGTGTGGGGTACAGTCAGGCCCCGTACATAATTCACAGATTTTGATTTGTTGCCAGGTGAAAATTTCAGAAAGTGGACGTACGTGGCCACGATACGGTTCACGTTATTATCAGAATCGCCAACATGCAGATACACGTTGACTGATAATCTCATATAAAAAAATACACAGGTCGATGCGAGCATTTTATCCGAGATACGTCACTGAAGAAATTAAACGTGTGGCCAAACATTTGAAAAAGATGCTGTAAGGTAATTTCCCCCTATTATGTACTCTGAAAAGTGAATTTCAGGGACAAAACTGTACATATACAAAAAGTTTCGTAACTTGCACGAAGGTTACAAGGAGACAAAACTGCTACCAATTTCCTATGATTCAACATTTCTGGGGCATCTATGCGCCGCTACGTTACGGACGACTTCCTAACATCTCACAGAAAATGCAAGTAAACATAACGACAATTAAATTTACTTTGGTTCAACTAAATTGTAATCGCTGTTTTGACATGTAATTGATTTTTAACTAATAACTGGGAACCACCAATTAGAATTTTCAAAATTAAACTACATATAGAAACAAGTGTTCATGGTTAAATTTCTGTGCGTAACTTCCGCACGGAGTCGGCAATAAACATCATCTCTGTTTTGGTATACAAAAATATGTGTGGTCATCCTACCGCTAACAAAATGCAACATTTATGTGCGTCATCAAGACAAATGAAGATGTAGCATCAAGTAAATAGAAAAGAAAAAAACATAAAAAAGATGAGTAATTATTAAGTGAATACGTTCATTTTCACTAGACAGTGTTGTATAAACAATCCTGCTATTGGCCCCTTTCCTCTATAGTCCCTGGCTTACGAAGAATGGTTACAGACCTCGTAACTCGTCGTCACAAGGGAATGGAAGTCGTGTCAGGTCGGGCGAGAGGTCGGATCTCTCGAAATAAAGATTTGCTTAAATGGTTCAAGAGTTATCTATGGCAAAACAAGTAACATCAAATAATTAACTAATATAGCGCCCTTTAAAAAACTGGAAGGTACGACAAAAAATAATAATCAATGTTTACAGAGAGCTAAAGAGGGAATCTTAGCATAACATTATGAAATAAATCAGTCAGCTCACTAATGTGGCTTTAACTGTGACTAATTAATTGAGCACTCTGGAAGGAATTAATATGCGGAGTAGTGCAAAGATGGCAAAAGGAATTTTTTTTTTCCTCCTGATGAAAGCCATGATTTAAATTTGATTTCCTAATGCACCACTAGATATTACTTTTTTTTTTTGGTTAAAATTATTATTACTTTAAACTAATCCGTGTTTTCTGTTCCTCCTGCGATTCTAAGTCTCGCGCACAGTTTCATAACCTCACTTCTGTAGTCCACAGTACACAAAAGAAAAAAAAATCATTACCTGAAAGAAAATCCAGATAAAGTGCAACAGTTTCTGAATCAGAAACTCAGAATCGTGGATTCATTAGTTCAACTTTGGACCTTGCATAAAAAATTCCAAAATACATTTTTTACTTTGGCTTTCCTCTGCCCCACTTAACCACTCTTCCCTTTCTAAAATAAATACATGATTCAACAAGAACATCAGAGTCATGTCACGATAAGTTTCAGCGTGAGCAGAAGCAAGTTTCATGAGTGGCGGTGGCAAGCGTCGATCAAAATAAACACAAAGCTCCCCCTGGTGGTAAAATTGTAATAATCGTCCCTGAGCTGCTATTTTCCAACATGAGTGGACACTCTTTATGCTGAACGTTGCCAGTCAAACACGGTGCTCGATGCCGATCGTCCGACGGCCGCGGGACTTCGTCCCTGCAGAGTTGTAGCAAATATACTGTACTTATTGTGATTTTTCAAGTCTTGACAGCGCATGGCCGACCCTCCGGGTACAAAAACACTCCTTCAACACTGAAGATTGATGTCTCTGTTAAAAAGAAAAGAAAAAAGAATATAGAACATCCTGTGAGAAAGTAATCATGTCAAATGACAATGCTATTGGAGATAGGAAGTGAAAATTTTAGTGATGCAAGTGATGACCTCACAGAAAATCTGTACAATGATCTATCATCACTTTATCATCACAGTTTATTCTCGTATTGCTGTTTTCTGTGAATAACGTAATAAATGACTTACCATCTGGTAATTCGTAGAGTTTGTGCGGTAGAGAAGAAAAGTAGCGATGCGTAAGCGCCTCCTCTGCCATTATCCTGTCATCTGCCTTGAGCTACGAGCAAATGCGTAATATCAGCAACACATAGTCAGAGACTTGGAAACTCTGAGGCAAGTCATAAAAGTATAAACACAAGAAAACCAATCAAATTACGGCAAATTTAAAAAAAAGTGTCATATATGCGACTGTAAGATGAAGTAGAGCATGAGACACACCCAGAATTTAGAGAGAGAATTTAGTGTAAAATATCTGCCACAACATCGGATGATGAGACACATAAATTGTATGGATCATTCAGAAATTTAATTTGCAATGAAACTTATATTCTTACGATTTCTGCTTTTAATATACTTCGACACACATTCAAAAACAACCTGTCATTCTTTGCTTCCACGCACTTGTCCACCATTAAGCGGCCCATCCACGTACAAGTCCGGCTCGGCTCGGGTTCCACTGAGCCAAACTCGACCATTACACATTCTCTACACACTTAATAATCCGTGGCATAAGAGCCCTCTGAGAGCCAAAGCCGACTAGCCTGACTGCTGGCCTCACGTTCACATGCCTAAGCTGAGGTGAATGATCATCCAACCAGATATAGGGTGACGTGTGGTCAGCACAACGAACCCCCAGCCATTGCTAGTTTTCATGACCGGATTACGCTACTCATTGTAGCTCCTCTGTCTCTTTGGATACTGCAAAGTGTAGTGATGTTTCAGAGGTCCTTGCTGACTACATCATCAGGGCAATAAGACTGATGATGGAGGCAACAAGGACCTCTGAAACTTCTACCAGACTACACGTCGCAAGGACCCAGGAGACGGCCGTCTAGAAACCTAACCTTACTTACTTGAAGTAATGCTGACGCCATATTTTCTCCTTCCACGACGTCATAAAGGCGAGGGAATGCCAAGCCTAGTTTCTGCGCTCGGTAGAAACCAAGTTTGTGCGGTTTGTAGCCGGGCAGATGCGTCACCCCGGACCAAGTCTCTTCTGTCGGAGTACCTAGAATCTGAGTATGTCCCACCACGTCAGTAATGACAGTAGCAAAATTGCATCTGCGTTAACGTAATGAGGACAAGCTTCCTACCTGCTGATCCCAACTGCTCTTCTACGCCACTTTTTGTGAAAGCCAGCGTACAGAGATTCTAAACCAGTACGCATGAGAATGTGCGTAACTAAGCACAGGAACTACTACACAAATCACATTTTTTAGCTCCGTCAGTTTCATGTATGACTAAGGAATGGATGACAAAGGTTTGCTATTACTGGGGCAAGTGATTCTGAACGATGAACCACCGTTAATCAATACCTGCTTTCGCAAACCCTAGTTTCTAGGATAACATTTACCTTAAATATTTTGTCGAGTTGATCGTACGTATCGCGCACACCTGGAAATGTTGGGACGCCGGTGATCATTTCAACAAAAATGCATCCTACGCCCCACATGTCTAGAGACGTCGAGTATTCAGTGCTCCCCAGCAGAACGTCCGGAGGACGATACCACAGCGTCACTACCTCATGCGAGTAGGTGTGTGAGGGTACAGACTTTGCTCTTGCTAGGCCTGGAAAAATAAGCGCGTTAAAATCAATCCAAAAATACACATTTTGTATGTTGATACATAAGTTAGGACAAGAGAGTAATATATTTTTTTGTCTGATTCTTTAAGGTCGTTGTTAGCGAGATCAGACGCACCAAGCAGAAAAAGCCTCTGCGGCACACGTAGCAGGACAGCTTCACTTTACAATCAGGTAACACTTTTAAATGAAACGGATGACTCTATGCTTGTTACTCGGTTTTAAATTTACCACTGCCATTTATTCCCACTACCTTTCAAAACCTTTCCCAGCAAGAGGTGCATGGATTCTTTCTAAAATCCATCTCATCCATTATCAAAAAAATCAGAGAGAACACAACATTTAATCTGTCTGTGGTGTAACAGCCCTCAGAGAGCCAAAACCTACTAGCGTGACTGCCGGCCTCACATTCACATGCCTAAGCAGAGGTGAACGATCATCCAACCAGATTTATGATGACGTGTGGTCAGCACGACAAACCCCCAGCCATTGCTAGTTTTCATGACCGGATTATGCTACTCATTGTAGCTCCCCAATTTCCTCACGATGCTGGGTTGGCACCGGTCCCAAACATGGTCGAAAGCTCATGAGAAAATTTCTTCTCCCCCGAGACTCGAACCGGCGCGGGACAGTCACACGACATAGGTTAGCCAGAAGACTTGAGCGTACCAAAGTCAGCGAGTTTGAGTTCCCCCATCTCACTGATGAGCAGGTTCTGTGGCTTTACGTCCCTGTGCAGAACTCTCCGCCGGTGACAATACGCCAGGCCTCGGAGGAGTTGGAACAGAAACAGCCTCACGTTACGATGCTCCAGACCCCCACTGTGCTTCTCCATGTACTGTGATAGATCAGTGTGCTGGAACACAAAAAGACATGCTCAGTCGCAGTAGACTCAGGTGTGGCTGAATTACAAGGAGCGTATTACAATTTTCCTCAGTATACCGAAGCAACTGCTAAGACAGCATTTTCAAATAGTGTAGGATCACCTACTTCCAAGTCCTAACTTATTCATTTTTTATGATAATATTTTCATTCCACTCTATATTCTTAAAACCCACTTTAATATTATCCTCTTATCATAATATAACAAATGGGAACTTAACTTAACAGGACTCAGAAGTCATACTGCTAAACCCACCTTTGAACCTGACCCTTTATTCAGCTTAATATACACGAGAATCAAGTTCTAGCTTATTCTGTAACAAAACACAGATGTGAAAAATGCCTAAGCTAGAAAATATTGATCAAACTTACTACATATTCAAAGACAAAGGTGAGCGTTTCTCGCGTGTGCACAATGTCATGCAGAGTGACGATGTTGGCATGTTTCAGTTCCTTGAGCAGTGACGCTTCACGAATGGCAGTGAAAGGGGCGCCTTCCTCCTCCTGAAGTCTTATCTCCTTTAAGGCCACCACTTGGTTAGTTAGGCTATAAAATTACATCACAGAATAAACATTTCAACCCTTAAGGACACGCATTAACTTCCAAACAGTTTCAAACATAACCTCACAATGTCGGGCCAAACGAAAAATACGTCGAGTTTAATGATAAAGTTAAATACAACTGTCACTTTCTGGCTGCCGGCTGGAACTGCATGACTCACCAGAAAGAATTACAATATTTTCATGATACAAGTCAAAGGAATAAAATAAAATTACCTATATTACAGCTGTTCATTCTGGGAGCTGGAAAGTGACGGCCGTGTTCAGCTTTATCAGTGAACACCCAGTATTTTGTTCATAGTTGAGTTTAAATGTTACTTCACTAAACTATACGCATTTATCAACTATAAGATTACGAGAACTTCAATATAATGTCTAAACTCTAAAATCAGATAACAGATAATAGATTCATGTTTCAGATAAACAAGATATTCTTACTTAAATAAATACAGTTATTACAATTTTTCCTGTAATCTGTAGTATTTATTACCAGATTAATACAACTTAAATTTAAGTTCATTTAAAATGGGTCGAAAGTCTCAGTCTAGGATTATACTTTATGATAATTATTAACGTAACTTTTTTTTAAGACTGAGAGTGGCATTTATTAAGTCACATGCATTTCGAGTTTTACTTTTCGATTTAATGCAAAGGAAGTCAGTCCAAAACATGAATTAAGTAAATTATCAACAAATAACTAAATATGCCGTAAATTAATAAATAATAAAATAAACATGTACTTTATGTCACAAACATAAAAAACCGATGAATTGGGTCACCGATAATTCAAGCTTAAACTAATGAATAAATTAATAAATGATAATGAAGATATAATGAACACTTCCATGAAGCCAACTTCACGTGTTTTACGAGAAAAAGAAAAGCAGATTTGTAAGCATAAACAAATTCCATTCTTCCTGATCCACACTTCTTCCACCCAGCTCCATTTCTTTCAGAACTGAGAAGAAATTTTATGTTCTTTGATGTGTGGTTTGCTTTCACCCCATAAACTCTTCCCCGCAACACATCTGTCTATATTCTGCTCAATTTGTCTTTCTTTCGGTGTCGTAAACTGAACAACAGTGGCGGAGTTCATTCTTTTGGTACGTGCCATTTGGTTCCATCTTGCGTTTTATTATTCTATCTTTAACAGAAAGCATTGACTTCTTGTGAACGATATCATTTTACTCCGGCACAACTAAAATTAAGCTGTCGTATTTCGGGTTTACGCTTTTACGTTAACTTAAAATTCAGTTTGTGGAATCCCACAAAGAGTTAATTTGAATTATCATGAGACGGAAATAAGGGATAATATTCACTGACGACGCTAAAAAAAATAAGTTATAGGGGAAAGATAAATTTCACAAAGTTATATACGCGTAATATACATAACACGTTCACAGCATAGAAAGGGTTAAGTCCCACAGTGAAGTCAGATTAAAATTATACTTGGTTCATGCTGGATGATGGTAATGACATAAAACAAATTCAGTAGTGTAAATAAAACCCATAAAACTGCACGTACGAGCAACACAACCTTTACTTACTTGCTATAACCTTTGAAAACAGTTGCGTAAGATCCCTCTCCCAGTTGCTCTAATTTGATATAAGCTTCAGACTTGCCAAATGGCGAGTCACCCTGCAACAAATAACACGAATAATTAATTTTCGGTTATGAATCAATAAAAGAGAGAGATTATTGATTCAAAAGCCTTGGAATAATGTAAGATTTAATACCAGCGCGTCCAGAATATTCATGACATTTTATTCTTACAGCTGTCCAACCTTTCACTACACGTACCACCTGTTTTAACATTCAATATTTCTGAAGACGCCCGCCATGGTTCAGGTGTCACGACCATTTTCAACATCATCCTATCAGTGGCTACCAAGGGGGCCAATTTTGCAAAAATTTCAGGGGGTGCACAGTTTTGCATTAAAAATTCTCCCACCAGGCAGTCTCAAAGGATTCAAAATGAAACTTGCCTCTGCAACTCTCGAATTCCAAGAATCTCCTTAGTAAAAACAGATGTGACGACATATAACTCGACCAGCTCTACCACTTATAACAAATTAGGAAGCGGAAACCATTATGGAAAACTAACAATATTCAACCAAAACCTTTTGCATGTTACAGGGGAAATCGTTCGAAGGTAAACTGAAATTCAGTGGGTGACCAAGCGAGGGCACAGGCCACCCACACGGTCGGCATGTATAGCGGGTACCCTATACTCAATGTGGATTATCTAGGATGGGCACAGACCACACCTGAAGGCAAACGCACGTTCATTAACCGTGAAGATGGTTAAGTGCTGAAAGAACAATGGGATCCCTCATGGGTGGGGCTGAATTGGGAATAGTTCTAGATGTCTGGATTACATGTACTGAACTAATAACATTATTGCAGTGTAGCTTTCACGATAGGCTGGTTGCGTATTAGGCCAAGTTTCAAACAAACAAGATAAACATCAAATGTTTAATCTTTGTCCTACATTAACCATCATTACTTCAATAACTGCTATTTCATACAGAAATTCATTCAAGTCTTGTTTACGTGATCATGTACGACTGACTACATGCTTATCATGGAAACTGAAGGTTCATTACAGTGCCTAATACTAAAGCCCAAACAGAAATCATATATGTGTCTGCAATACCAAATCCGAAATAAACTCATCATCATATGACAACTCTAACACGTTTTTAAGAAATTTACAAAATTAACTCTTCTTTTACACAAAGTCCAAATTCAACTAATATCATTTACAAAAAAGAAAGACTCTTTGTCCAAAACTAATAGCAAGCAACATAAAACAGGTCTGTAATAATCATCAAGAGCTAGAACGTTTATTTTAAAAGTTTCCTTACATTACATAATACAAACAAAAATAATTCAAGACCCTACAGTATGATGACGACATTGTTATTTTGGGTTGCAACGCCATGTAGTCTTGTAGATAGTTACGAACGTTTCGGAGAACATACTGTCTCCATATTCAGGAACGAACAGTCTACACGGCGTCACAACACAGTACAACATCGCCATCTTCAACGCAGTGAGAACTTCAAAATTTTCATACACAGTGTGACATTTGCAAAATCGATTTAAATAATCAACAAGGGTAACTTGGAATGCAAATTAGCAAAGAAAATAATTGCAAAATTATGTTTATTACACTGGAGAAAACATTTTCATCAAACATGGCTGAAGCACTGTGTTGTCTGGTACAGGTTTACCAACGTTTCAGAGGTCCATAGCTCATGGTTTCTCAAACACGCAAAGACGGTCTGTCCTCAGCAGGTGCTGCCGCCACCAACAAGTTATTCCGGTACCTTCTACAGGATTGCTTGGCCGGCTGGCCGGCCACCGCACTGGTTCCACTCGACCACCATGCTGCCTAATCACACAGCAACTTCAGTAGGACCACGTGGAACAAACACGTAATTCCCAAAGCATTAACTTGTATTATAACGTACACAGTTTCATGCTTCCTGGGAGAGAAAAGGAATTATGAAGAATAACTGCAGAGTGACCACTGTTTATTCTGAGAATCATACGAACACATAAATACAAAGTTGCGAAATATTCCACAATGTTAATGTTTTCTTAGAAATTCTACGATATTTAAATTACATTAGCAATTAAAAAATCTCCGATTATTCTCATAAATCCTACATTTTAAAGCCGATTTTTTTACACTTCTTATGCATGCTATACTTTAAAAATTACTCTACAAGTTTTAAAGTTTTTTTTTGTATTTTCCACAGTAATAGTTAAATACAAAAATAAAGCATTCCGATTATACAGGCTAAGCGGAGCAAGTTTCCACAGGCGTTCACAAACACCTGTTTTATGTGCGTGACATCTGGACACAGCGAGCGAGTCACAAGTTAGTAAGGAACCTTTTAAATATAGATCCCACGTTCCATGTCATTGCATTTAATCTCTGAAACACGCGCAGAGCCATCCTTCCCTTTGCCCAGTTCAATCATAACAATCACACCAGCTAAACCAAGATTTCAGGCCCCACAAACACAATTAAATACAAGTTAAGAAATTTCATAATAAATCCGTGTTTCAGTTTTAAATCTACCTAGCATGATCCTAATTTTTCAGCAACTTCAGTTAGCAACAGAGACATCTACTGGAAGAACCTTCCAACAATGTGAAAAGAAAAACGTATGTAGATTGCACTGTAATAAACACGTAAGCTTACACTTGTCACGTGACAGGAAGCATCTTCGCTGAGACAGTATAGGAAACATAAGGAGCAAAAATTACCAGAAGCAACCAAGTTTTATTATATCGAATCGTAACCTCAAATGCCAAATCGTTGTAGGTCTCGACTTTCGACTTACAATCTGTGAACTTCGTCGCAAACTTAGTAGCGAACTGTACATAATTTAAAATTAAAATGCCGTTTTATAATAATTTCTATGTGCAATCCGTTACCGGAAATATATTTTTTTTGGTTAATTTATAGCGATAATACACAGTTACTAGAATCAAATGAGAGATTAGCTCTTCGAAGTATGCAGTACAACATGGCGTCAACTTTGACGAGAGCCTAAAATGTTGCTTCAACGGTGACACCCGATCAATGTTTTATCGCTGACGGATATTAATTACGTCATGACAATAATTAACCCCACGAGGCAATTTCCCGAGACACCGAAAACAGACAAGGCCAATCACACTTCACAAAAACAGTCGACTGTACTACCGACTAGCATAGAACTACAACGATACTTCAGAGTATCTGGTGCGCGAAGACCCGGCTTCGAAAGTTGTTTATAGCCCATTGTTATTTTACACAGACGATCGGGGTTCGATTATCGTCATGAACAAAAATTTGTTACTCCTTATCACAGCGTCCAGACCGGTTCTGGGACCCAACCGGCCTCGTAACCAATGTATATATCGTGAGTAAATTGGCTTGGGGGTGAAGGTATACATGCCTCAACCATCTGCTTATCCTTAATTTAATCACCATAGCAACAACATTATTACTACAACAATTTTCTTGGGTCCAAATATTCTTCGATGCTGTTAATTCGAAATGACTACAACAAGACAGCTTACCACAGGGACGAGGGTAATCTAATGACCTATTTGGGGGACAAAAGTTAAATTTACACTTCACCCCAAGTGTGAAATGGGACAAGATGAATGGACAGTGCACTGAACTACACCAGATTAGTACGCATTAAGCTGGAACAGAAAATAGTTCCGAATGAAAAAAAAAACCTCTTTAAAATTTAATTTCCGATTTAGGCTTCGTCCACACGTTTTACAACATTATGGCACAGCAAGATATTCCCTTTATACCAGTAATCATTTGTTCTTGTGTTGAAATTCTAAGAGGAATTTTCTCTAAGTGAAACACTGGGTTCGTTTGTTTATGAAAAGCTCCGGCTGACTCAATAGACAAGGAGAACACCTAGATGGAACATGGGAGACGTAAATAATTACTCCAAAAAGAAAAGAAAAAAACTTGCCTCAACACTAGTTCTTTGCGTTTATAGTTTTAAGACTTCACTCGTCACATACACGAAAAACAGCCAAACGTTTTGAAGTATACAAAGAAAAGCATTAAGTTTAAAGCTACATAATCTTAGAATTAAAAAAAGAACATACAAGGGAAAGGTAAGAAAATTAAAAAATATTGGCTACTATCCATAAAAGAATATCTCTCGTTCAGCTTATAGTAAATGCAAAAGTCATCGTAAGGTCATTATGTAGATCTTAAAATAACTTTAAAATTAAGATTCTAACAGAAAAAAAATATGAAAATATAGGTAAACGAACTGCGAGACAACATTTTTATTCATACACGAAAAAATTAATTACAAGAACAGTTCAGAGAGGAGAATAAATTTATAACATTAAAGACAAAACTGATCACGGAATTCACAGAGAAAGGCAGACTTGAATAAAAGCCAGAGGCATCAAATGCCCCACCCAAGAATAACATTCAAAACTCTCCGTTATCAACAAATGAAGATCTCTGAGGACACCCTACAGTCCGTAAAAAAGACCACAATGCATCGCAATTAAAAATGGAAACCTGTCAGTCCAATGAAGAGTAAGTAAAATATGGCGTTATGTAAGTGGTCGTTAATAACATCCCGGCCTAAATAAAAATTGAAACATCAGACGAACGACGGGCGAAGCCTAAAACGGTCCACCTTACAAAAACAAAAAAAAAACAAAAAAAAACAAAAAAACAAAACAATAGGCTGTATGGCATAAAACACAGACCTCATTAAAATTTACAAGTTTTGTTTGCATCACGGCCACGAAACATATCGTACGAAGTGAACAGACAGCAATTTTCGTTTCTACGCCGAGCACCATCGCAAATGGTGTTGGTTCTGTCAGAAACAGGTCCGTTTCCAAAAACAAAAGAAAAACAAGCTTAATGGGAACTAAAAAATAACTAATAATGCTCTTCTAAAGCTTCATGGAAAGCAATTTTTTTTTTTTAAACTTTCCAGTGTATTGCTAATCAAGTCTAAGCGAAGCCGCCGCGGCGTTTGAAGTCTGCAGAGCCCCCCCCGAGCCTTTACGGTTTTCCGCAAAGTGGAATGTTCAGTAATACGTAATCACACGTAACGCGATCAAGAGGACAACAGACAGCTCATGAATGAATCGCTGGATGGACACATGCAGTGTCCTGCTATTCTAATGCATTGCTCGCATTCAGTTCGGCCGATTTTTCACAGCAACAGTGAAATAAGACGCAGTAGGCCCAACCTACACATGGCAAGTACAGCGGTACTTATTTAAGGTGACGCCTGGTCTGATTTCATGTCGCAATATAAATAAAACAAGACGAAACGAAACTTTTGCGCGGTTTTAACACATCAAATTGACAACAAGAATTTCCATCACCAATTTGAAAAATCCCACTTACAAGACCTAGAAAAAGATGGAAATACAATATTAGAACGGTCCTTACGGAAATGGGGTTGGAGGGTGGTAAAAATTATTCAGGATAGGCGCCGGTGGCGGGATTTTGTATACACGGCAATGAACCTTCGTCTTCCATAAGAGGTGGGAAAATTATTGCCTGACAGAGTAATTTTATGCTTCTTAAACGAAGATTCGAGGACAGTTGTTGTGCCGTGCAGTCTTACCATCTACAAACTCCTGAAGATGGAGAGAGTACGTTCCTCCCAAAACGCTGGTATCTACCACGACCACACATAACGGCCCCTATGAGACCATCAAGCTGCTCATAAGTCAGAAGCCCTACAAGTAAGACCACAGATCATTCTAAAGGCCTCCCTCTTTGACGTTTAATCATAAAATTTATTTATTTTTAAATAGTCTTCCTTAAGGAAGATTTTTCACACCTCTTGACATCTGTTTCAAGTATATGGTATCGGCGTTTCTCTTACATGGCATCCCTTTCAACTACCTCCAGTGAAAACAGCTTTCTCAGCAAGTTCTGTAGTTTCGTAGCCTTTCTTTTATAACTAA
>NW_019060043.1:327852-344441 GCF_000696155.1 Zootermopsis nevadensis
AAAGATTCAATATCGACAACCGCCGACCCACGAAGCAAAGCTCCGGAACTGATAAACAGATACGGCTGTATACAGGGAGGGGGGTCCTCGAGAAGATATCGGGAGGAGCACAACATAAGATGGATCGCAGGGGGAGAGCTGAGGAACGGAAGTGGATGAAAGGGACTCACGGTCCGTACTGAACCTTACGATCTACTGACGCAGTGATTATGAGAAAATTCAAATGGGTGGGATTGTGTCTGGGATAAAAAAATTCCTTTAACTTTCTTTCAAAATGGCAACCATGTATTTGCTTCCAGGGAATCAAGACGCCATGATTGTCTATACCCACGTTAAGATTCGAACCCGAAACAGCTAATTATCGTAAAGCACTAGAACGGAATTATTATACAGTATGAGCCAAAGTGCTGTATAACGTGCGATTTTTTTGTTGTGACCGCTGATTTACGGTGAGGAGAAGTATGACAGCATAGTGGGGTGGGGGGTGAATAGTATCAGATATCGGAGGAAAGTAATGAGAACGAGGAATGACGCATTGTAAGTGAAGAACTTAAGTCGCTAACAGCTCTTTCTCCAAAAACCCACACCAATTTATTTCAGCTCCATTAGTGAACAAGGTGAAATGCCCTGCGCATTCTGGTAAGACGGACCACGTCTAAACACGAAGACTGTAGTATGTTAACGACAGATGATCATTAATTCAGTTTTTAGGCCGAATTAGTGACACGTTTGAAGTGTTCTGAGAGGAGAGGAATTTTGATTCAAACATTTTGCCACTGGCGTCGGCTAAAATGAGCAAATATTATGGCAAACAAGATAAACATTCAAATTATGCCATGTTGTTGTCTCTGCTCTCACGCAAGGTTATAGTGCACGCAGAAAACCATAATCGATCTCACTCCCCCCTTTTCCAGTTGTGACGTCATCCGGAGCACGTAGCCCTGCGGTCACTCGAAAGTGAAGTGACCTATATTAGAAGTTATTAGGGAGCGAGGCTGTCGCATAATGCAACTGCGTGTTCAGTACCACAGATAGGATCGCCAACTTTAATTAACCAGTGGGCATATTAAAGGGGATAGATATATCACTGGCATGCTTCAAGGTTCTGAAACACCTGTAGCAAACGCTAACTAACCAAAAATCTTAATTCAAAGCTACAAAGTAAAACAGATTTTTGTGATAACAAGGTTGGTGTATCCAATAGCGGGTTTCTTTTTCACTGTAAAGGACTTCATATTTCAAAGCATTTCGTAATGCCTTTAAATCATTTTTACGAATATTATTTTCGGCATTTACCGTTGTCTGATGTATATTCGACACACAAAACGTTTCGGGAATAGAGACAAGTCCCGAAACGTGTTGTAACACACACCTGGAAACCGAATAAAATCACAAAACGCTTTAGGATAGGGCAGCAGGTAAACCGGCCGAAATTCCAATCGGTTTATCTCAAATACGTCGTCAGGTACAAATATTTCTTGAACACTTCAGTTCCAGACATTTGTAAATCGTATGAGTGTTGTAAAGAGATTAAATATCAGTGTCAACTAAACTTCGTAGAAAATAATGTCCACCGAGGGGGAATTCTGAACACGCGACACTCCATTACAGGCAACTGGAGACTTCACTAAGCTGTCAGCATATTAATTACTTCAGAGACGTTTTACTGTGTATGCCCGGCCTACAGGCGATCGACAGGTTCCGCGACGTCGCATCAATCATTACCTTTCAGGGGGGGACCCCCTCCCCCCCAGCTATTGCAATCATATGCGATCAGAATTACAGAAATACATAACAAAAGTTTCGAAATAATTAATCACAATTCACCACTAAACGGGCAACTTATCGGAACTCACGGAGCCAGCACAGTGTAGCCTGGTCGTTTTTGAAACCAAATTACATCACAAAACAAGGCTTACGTATCAGACCATGAAACAGTGAAATGTGTGTGTGTGTGTAACTCTGAAGTTGACAATGTTCTTATGGGTTGTGACGCCGTGTAGACACCAGTGTTTCGGAGAAACATACTGTTTCCATCTTCAGGGTTGAAATTTGAAGAGCTGAAAAGTGTCCTTCCTCTGACCCTACATAAATCTCCCCACTCCCCAAAATTTATTGGCCCAGGGGAAGAAAAAAGTTGAGGAGAATGGAGTGTGGGAAGAGATGGGAAATAAATAGGGCGAAAGGACGGAATAAGATAAGAGAACGAACGGGAAGAAAGGAAGGACAAAAGGGGGAGGGGGTAAGGGATTGAGATACAAAAGAAATAATTCCCGTTGAATTTCAACGGGGAATTTTACGGTAGCAAAAGACCAGACGAGTCTAGCGAATGTTTGCGCTGCAGCTGACTGAACTTGAAAGCTATCGCCGTTCACAGACCGCCGAACGGGATACATGCAAGTCCTCCGGAAAGCGTGTAAAAGAATGAAAAGCAAAGAGAGGCATCAGAACACTGACGAACACGAAAGATCCGCTCGGATGTCAAGTGACGGACGCAACGCGCCAATACATAAAAACGCGACGTGATCCACAAAGGTTCTGGTATTGACCACAGACCAAGATGGAATGGTCTAAGGCCCGCACAGTCTTGGACCCTCAGACACTGAGACAGAGGATTCGAATTCCGTTCGAGCCATGGATTACGTCAACGTCTTCCTGTTCTACGTTGAATTTACGATGAGACGATCTCCCATCAGAGAAATCCCATCTAATATCTGAAACATTCGTACTTTCATACCCAATTACGAATCGGAACAGACCAAAGGGCTTAAACATTTGAATCACAATGGTAACTATATGCACCACCTGCTTTAACATTCAGAATCTCTGTATTTATCCTACGGAGTGTATTTATGGATCTGTGGATTCATGTTAATAATACTTAAAAGTTCATATCTTACCTCAAAGAAAACAACACTTCACCATCACGAAGATCAATTAATTCATGCCCTTTAAGAAAATAATCAGTGTTTACTGCCAGAATAATGCTACACCCATAAACACAGTCTGGGCAACATAGTGAACGCCAAAGCATTTGGTACATATAGGTACAACTGTGCCTGAAAGGGTTAAACTGGTGTGTTTCAGTTATATTATAATTTAATAAAGGCAGAGTCTTATTTTGTTTTAATTAGTGAAATAAACATATTTCATCAACGCATTATAACAACACAACTGTTTGATTTAACGATGGGATTCTATTTCTCCGAAACGCTCGCATCTAGCGTCAAGTCCATACGGCGTCGAAACCCAATTCATCATCATCATCATCATCATACTCACCGCAGTGAAAACTTGGGAGGCTCAATCAAATACCTCGACGCTAAGATGCATGATTTTTGATTCTGCAGCAATCTGTCTTGTTAGAAATTTGGTTCCGCTGAATCTTATAAGCTAAAAAGGTCTAACTTACTATTCGTAAATTTCTTCGCTTGAAATAACAGATGAAATAATTCAGATTTCACTTGCCTGCAAGTTGGCAACCTTGTCTGCACACCGTTCTCTTAAACTGTAATAAATAAGACAACATACACTGCACGGCCTATCCTAAATTATCATGTGCTAATATAATTATTCTTGTGATTTACATAGCTTACAAGCTAGCAACCTTGGATACCCCCTCCCAGTCACCCGAAACTCTCATTCGCTAATAGAATTATTCCTGTGATTTCCCTCGGTTGCAAGTTGGCAACCCTGGCCGCCTCCCCCCCTACTATAAATTCTTATGTACTAATAGAATTATTCTTGCGTAAGCTCTTGAAAGGAGAGTCGAGACCACTTTGAGTTGGACGGATAATTAAGCAACGATTATTTCCTCCATCGATCTCCCAAAGGAGACATCAGATGAGGGAAGAACCGAAGGTTATCCACCCCCTGATACTTATCCCACCCTTGGGGCCCACTACGCGCAATCATCATTACAACTTACGAGATACCTTGGAGATTACGTTTGTAACAAAGGCGCTGGTTACCAGAATCTTCTTAAAATCTCCAGCAAAGACGCCGCTAGGGCATTTCGGATCATTCTTTTAGTCTCAGACCCCCTTAATGTAAACAGAAGAGTTCAAGGCACCCCCCCCCATTCTCACCCCATCAATAAAATGACTAAAATGTTACTTAACTGTTTCAAAATATAATTAATAACAATCTTTAAAGACATAATTTTCTTAAACAGTACGTTTGCAATTGAATATGGTCCTATCTCGACAATTTTTAATATAATAATAATAATAACAATAATGTCTCTCTCTCTCTTCAGCGTCAAGATTCAAATTATTAACACAAGACGAATAGCGTCACACTTTCAAGTTAATGACGATGACATGGAGACAACGCTTCGAAATATAACCCTAAGAACTTGATGACCAGCCTGTAAGAATAATCTCTTCAGATGATACGAGGAGCTGCGACCTAGACAGGTTTGAAATCAGCTCGACCAGGCGACTCAAAACATTTCGCCTTTGAGCTCCTGACACCTGAAGACGGAAGCAGAACCAAGTTTCGAAGCGTGATTTACAATACGCAAAGACGATGGACAAAATTCCAGTTTTGACAACAAGAATTATGGTTCAGAAAGAGAGAAACACACGAAAGATTCATCTCTAATGATGAAGGCAGTATGTATCTCCGAAACGTCGGTTGTTTCCACCAGAGTATACGGCGCAACATCCTAGAAAACAGCTATACTCAGAATATATGCAGGCCTATGTTCATAGTCAGATATAAGGGAGTGAAAAAGGCTTGGTGCACTACCAACCAGACACATCCTATTAAAATTTGTTTCGCTGAAATGTGCACGCGAAGCGTCCGCCTCATTGAAAACCCTCAGCGCGATTCCACAACCACCGTTTCCTCTCAACTTTGTCAGCATCCCCACGACTTTCTCTCGTCTCATCATTTAATATCTGGCAGAACACGACCACGCAGTCACCCAATTCCACTCCAAAGGCGCCGGTCTGCGGGGTGACACGAGGCATCCGAGAACTAGGGCGCGTCTCGACGCACATGCAGTCCGATTGAATGCGAAATATCTGACGACGAAGCGTCGAGGATTACGAGAATCAGTGAATCTGACGCAGGGACACTGCAAGTCACATCGCTCGACCCACGACGACAAACTCCTTCCATTACGACACGATACGCTTCGCCCTGGAATTGTTTCAGAAACGCTTCATTACTATGCTGCACTAAATGGGCGGATCTCAGAACCGACGGACGTGGTGGCGAACGTAAACATCCCGCGATAAACTCTTTACAGCACAGTGGTAACTATATGCACCACTTGTTTTAACACTCAACAATTCTACCTGTACACTGTATTTAGGGCTTCCGCGTAATTCTCACTGTAAACAGCGATGATTTCCTTATACATCATTAACCAAATGATCTTTGAAATGGTGATATGTTTTCTTTGAGGTACGGACTGAACGTTAAACTATTATTTAGACGCTTCAAATAATTACAGGAACGGAACTTCTGGCGTTAACAACTCGGCTACCGTGGCAAATCTGAGATGATCAAAGCAACTGATGACTGACGTAACAAACACCCCAAAAACGTCGTCAAACTTCAAAAGAACTGCACGGAATAAAATGCCAGAAGACACCGATCTTCACACTCGCCGTCGTGAGATGAGAACCTGAAATGTCAACCGCGTGGCCGGGTAGGACAACTTACCCCAAACGCGGAGTACCTCTTGGTCCGCCTTTGCTGTTCCTTATTGAGGAAAACCTCTGACTTGGGGCGCGGAGGTTTCTTAGGCCTAAGGATAACCCTCGCCTCCTCCCGGATGTCTTCGTCCAGTAGTTTGGAGTCGCTGGAGACTGACAGTTGCCGATGTACCCGATCGTGTTCGCCCAGACCGTCCCAATCTGCAACAAACACACGAGGTACAGGAACACTCACCAGGAAAGTTTCTGTGGCAAACTTTATGCTCAGAGCTGTGCTCGATGTGAAGACAGACCAGTGGCAGTCCCAAAGAAAGTGACACGTGCACAGTAACACAGAAACACGGGCAGATTCCGAATGAAGGTGACCCATCTTGAGGAAACACAGAAAGTTATCACTCAGGCGAATTCAGAAATCCGAATTACTGTAATTTGTAGGCTGGGAAATGAATGGCAAAGGAATGGGGAGAAATGAGAAAAAGAGAAAGATAAAGGAAATAAGAAAGCGGTAAGGGATGAGAATATTATATAAATTTTTGCCCGTTGAACTGAAACGGTCCTTTCCCAACAGCTGCACAATAAAACACACCTGGCAGCCCGAAACTGAAGTTCAGATTTGTGTAGAAACGAGAATAAAAATTTAATAAAACTAAGCAGAGAAAAACCACATCAAAATAAGTGAGATCTCAGGTCCTCACAGCGGCGAGTATATTAGATGACTTGTTATCGCCCTGATGTCGGAGGCAAGCAAGAACCGTTGAAACGTCGGTGAACTTGTACCAGACTACATGGCGCAACACCCCAAAGACAGTTAGTCACCCTCATATTAAAACATATGCCTCATCCCTCTTCTGCAACCCCACTCAACCTCACTTCACCTTTCTCGTTAAAGCAAAAGGTTAATAAAAGTTAAACTTCTTCCCTTCTGGCGCCCGAAACCTCCGCGGTCCTTAGTAAACTAATTTTTAAACCACTGCAAGGCAGCAGAAAGCAAGAACATCTGTTACAGCGTAGTCACGTATATTTTAGCAGACATCCCAGGGTGACATTGTAATACATTTTTCATAGTCTATAAAATGTTAAGTCATACTGCAGCTCAGTGGATGCAGTATTACAATAAACACGTTGTTTCGAGTCTGTTTTAACGACTTCAGCGAAACAACCCGTTAAAAAAAAGTTATTTTTTATGTGAAATAACTTTAAGATTAGAACTTTGTGAAGCAGCTACCTTTCTCCAAATCTGGCGAAAGCCCGAGACTTGACCTTCGTTTCATGACCCTCATCAGAAGGACGCTGGGACGAGGCGACGCGCAGAAATAAGCGTCACATTCTTCACCACCGTCTACAGTGGCTCTACGGTGATGCAAACGGCTCAATTCGAACTGCATCGTCTGACGATCAACACGTCACTGAACACAACAACTCGCTTCTTCAGCTAATTTCTTCACATCGATAATTTGTTGTCAGTCTTGTCATAATTCTAAAATATATTGTCGTGTTAGGCACTCATTTGAGTTTGGGTGCTACTGCCCCGCTAATTTATTGTGACCTTTGATATGCGCGAGAATGGAGCGTGATAAGTGAAGTGGGGAGGGGAGGGGAAGCGACATGTAGGTAGCAGATGGATATGGAATAACTGTACATAGTTGGCAAACATTAACAACCGTTAACTGCCACGAAATTCAACGGCGCATTGTCACGAGCCCTGTTTCTTTTGTTTGATTATGCAAAATATTGTCTTTTAGTTTGCTTAGAACAGAAGGCACATGTTTTGATAACCGATGATTTTATGTTTGCTAAAATCTGCACGCACAAGAACATGAAACGACCAGATCAAATAAATTCTACCGGCGTTGTACCAAGACTCGCTTTCAGATACTTCACAGCAGAGTTAACTACATCGACACACATAAATGGTGACTAAATTCTGGTAAGTTAAATATATTTTCTCTAACTTTACTAAAGTTTATGAAATTACAGCTACATTATCCAGAAAGACTCTTTAAGTTTTTCGTCTTTCCCGTGAATTAGATCCCAGTCATTACGATGACTCAACTAAAATTCAATCGACACGCAGACGTACGTCCAGCTTACTAACTAACTAACTAAACCTTTCACTTCATCACGTATAAAACACTTGAGAGCGGAAATGCGCATTCACAGATTGCCTTGAACCTTTTTTAAAACGTCGTCAAACATATTGTATTATCCACTAAGTTAATTTTCTATGGAAACGATGCAAACTGAATCCTCGGACGTTCAGTCATGCTTTACCAGACCAAGATTACAGTCGTAAAAAATTCACGGACGAAAATGATACGTGTCGTGTCGAGAGAGAATCTGCTTGGAACACCGCAAAGACGACGACCTCAACACGAAGAACGTCACACACTGAAGCGTCTGTTCCGCCTTGAGACGCCCGCCTGACTCCACTGAAGATAACACAATACGAGCTCATGCTCCAAGACACGCGTTCTGAAGGTTAGACGTGCATGAAGTCACTTCAGACGCCCACGTCACATTCGGCCTCTGAAGCCGACGCTCGTCTGAAGAAAATTTACGAATTGTTTCACATGCACCGACTACCAACTTTCTTAGCTACGCATTCTTTCTGTTTTTACCCTGTTTCAAAGTCGAAGAAACGTCGCTGTATGAAACATGATCACTTACCCTTTTCCAGATGGGTAAATTCTAATTTAGTTATAAAGATATAAATTTACTAACACTTTAATAGACTTATAAACTACGTAAGGACACGGTTCCATTACGTCACACTTCAATGGAGCACGCGTTAATTGCACTGACGTATGACACGGCGTTCGTGGCCTTTTGAATGTGCTAAAGAGAGGCAAATGGGGGGAAGAGAGGAATGGTGTACATTACATAACGGAGAACTTCATAACTTACACCTCACATCTCATCAAGTAGTTTTCGGGGAGAGAACTCAACAAAGCTGTCAGAGGACGAGAAGACACGTCCGTTGGTGGAAGAACGACATAAATACAGAATTTATGAAAAGAATATCTTTCAACATTAAAATGAGACATGACATAATATGAACAAAAGAATCAATTTTGATGAGTTTCACAAGTTACCACTGTAGATTGGTACCAACGCAGCCCTAGAGATGGAAGGAAATACAAACGTTGGTATCCATTTACACGTTCGAAAGGTGTCACAACCCAGAAAGGTACCATGCATAAAATGAAAATTCTCCTGCCACGAAGCACATACGTAATTATTTTATGAGATCATATCTGAGAATCATTTGCCCAATTAGTGCCTTATCTTCCTCCATAAATACTGACGGAAACATCTGATAAGCGAATGGAATTATACTTAGTACAGCTAACGAGACACAGGCAGACCCCTCATCAAGTAAACAACCGATGACACGCTATGAACAGTTTATGAAGGAGCAATTACAAAATTAACGCTACCCAAGGCGCAGAAATGCCACTCCCTCCCCGGTAAAAACGCTCCTTATCAACATTCTATCAAAGGCCCCAATACTACTCATGGGGCAGAAAGGGGTTTTAACATCCCTGATTCAACAGCCATGTCATTTATAGACACCAAGCAACAAAAGTCTTTTATATTTATTTAATTTCAGGTTTGTTTAACGATGCTGCCGATAGTTAGGGCTACATCGCGTCAAACGACAGCACGAACAAAAAGTTGGAAAGGATATGGAAGGAAGCGGTCTGGAGGGACTGAGGAAAACTACAAACAACGTCGGGCAGGACAGCCTGCCATCGGGCAGAGATTTCAACCCGAGACCTCCAGAATACGAAGCTGGATTGCTAACCAATCGGTTGCGACGCTCAGTGATTTCTTGTAAAAATAGTGATGTAACTTCGTAGGCTTTGAAGGCAAACGAGGCACAAGCGGAGAGGAGAGTCGGAATGGAAGAAGTTTTCTAGATGAGTAGTAGGAAACATTTGCTCCTCTGATGATGGAGGCAGCAAGCACCTCCGAAACGTCGGTAAATTCATATGAGACATCCCAGAGGGCAGTAATCTTCATAATTGCCGTCATGAGAACCTGAGACCTCACTCAGATTTACTTAATGTCCTGAGGGTTTGCAGGGAGAAATGGTTGTCTAGGTGAATGCCACGCATCCACAACTCAGCCCACGTGCTTCCCTGTTTACCGCCCACGGTCTGATGGACCATTAAGTTCAATGGTTGAGCCACATGGAACAGAGCAGCTCTTCATTTCGGAAAAAAAGGGTGGGTAAAAATACACCAGAATTCAAGGGAGTCCATAAGTTCCTATCAATTGTGTTGAAATAAAAACAATTTCGGGTAAATAATGCACCTGTATAAACACGAGGCATGTCTAATTAACACCACATAAGCGTTGTAGTCCACTGGCCACAGTCAGTGTACGTGTGGCACAGCGAAGATTTTCCATCGTGGAAAACTCATTTCCCAGATTTATTTTCCGACGACTATTTAATTAAAATACAGATTTTACAAACACCCTGTGCTCCCGAGGGACAAACAAGCCAGAAATTAAAATCCGCTTTATTAAAAACAACACGTCAGAAATTAAGATCCGCTTTGAAGACAAACGTTCCATATTAAAACATCGGGTTTTTTTTGAGGGGTACGGGGTGGGGGGAAACGTGTCAGGAACTATGTAGAACTGACACGTGGATGAGGCAAATGCTATGGGTTGTTCTAACGAACACTGCGGGCTTTGTTCCCCCACAGACCACGACGTGACGAAATCATTTGTCAGTGGAGAATCAGGCACAGAAGTTACTGCGTTCATCAGTCTGAATGGTCCAATCAACTGTCCACACTTGCGAGCTTACGGCACAGCCTGTAACCATTCCATCAAAATTATGACTGTCTACCTTACTTTGCACACTCCTAACTTTAACCTTCTAAAAACCCAGTGGTAACTATACGTACCGTCTGCTTTAACAATCAGTTACTATGCATTTTGTATTTAAGAGAGTGGTGTAACTCTCAGTGCAAACAGCGATTATTCCCTTAAACAGCATTAACTCGCTGATCTTTGTAATGGAGAGGTGATGTGTTTTCTTTGCGATACGGACTGATTTCTTAAATATGATTCAGACGAGCTTCGGCAGCCTTTCAGACCACCGGAAGGACTAATGTCGAGGGCCGTCTTCCGGCCTGTAACGCCGTGTGAAACTGAAAGCTACATACCAACAATTCGGAGGGACATAATGCCTTCATCTTCAGACAGACATCCCGAGGATGCTCAATTCCGGAAATCACTTCCGAAAATTAATAACCAAGCTTTAACTAATAACCAAGACCACAACAACGCTCAGGACAGCTAGGAACAAGACGAGATTCGAACTGACACCTCCAAAATACAAGTCGGTGAACCAATCCGCTCGGTAATACATGAATGCCATGTCTCCTGTAGCAAGATCATGATAATTTCAACAATTCACACAAAGAACTTCAGAAGCCATTAATGTAGCAGCAACACAAATACGGACCGAGTCGTAGAATTACACCTTAACGACGCATATCTCACGTGTGTGAGCGTAACATTGGGGCCAAGAGTTAAGCCAAAGCAAGTATAGTTAAACCCGTTTTAGTGACACAACAGATACACTACATACAGTAAGGCCTATGTCAATGTAAACACCGCTGCAGATCAAAACAGCATGCCGACAGACTTAACTTACGATCTGTTAGAGATCAGCTCTGTATCTACTGATCAAATCAGCAGCTTATTCAAACAGCTTTTGTAATATCCTTCTGATAGAACCATGTTGGCCTACACTTCAAAGATGGCCGTTTTCTGGGTTGTTGCCTCGTGTGAACTGGTAGAAGCTCACCAACGTTTCAGAGGTCCCTGCTGCCTCCGGCATCAGGGTTGAAAGGCATTTTAAAACAAGTCAAGGTCTGTTAGACTGACACACCGAAGCTCATAACGTTTGTGACAATGACCATCCTGCAAAAATACATAATATTCTCGACATTTCGGAGCCTGACTCCGTCACCGACTTGAGGCAAAGGAAAGGACCCTTCTACTTCATCAAGTAGCAGCGAACACGGCGACACACACACACTCACTCATCAGTCAGCTTCCTGCCCGGTCCCTGCTGACAGACGTGACACGACAGCCACCATCCTGATGCCATGCCAGTGGCCTATCAGTCAAGGAAGGGGGATTCCGTCAACAACAGCCCTTCTAAATAAACGTTATTGTTTATCGTGGAGAGGGTTCCCCAGACCGCGCGCAGTGCAATTTGCTCCTGTTACAAAAAACTTGCACTTTCTGCGGTAGTACGCAACGAATCACTTTCGCACTTGAGAAAGTAACGAAAATCAAGGAAAGGAGGAATGTGGAACGCGAGAAATGAACGGAAAACACGGGAAAAAAATTAAAAGAGAATATGATACATAGTTACTACTGGGCTTTGAAGGGTAAAACGTTTATTCTATACGTTTCTTGCAGACAGTTAAAAAAAAAGGAATTATCTTGAGACGAGGTTCATGGGTTAAAATTTATCGGATTTAAATGACACCTAGCAGAAACATACCAGAGGAGCGGACAGGTAAATCCAGGGCCAACGCATATTTCTCCTGTCGCAGACTGTATCAATTTATCACGTCACGTGATAGACCGCGGTATGTGAGCGTAGGGAAAATCTCTGGGGGTCCAATTAGCATATATCTACGAGCCAGGTCACCGCTGACACTAGGTAGTGCCAGAAATCGTTAAGTTTGCCCGCCACGAACGAGATTGACAAAATTCCTTACCAGGGCCGTTCAAAGGTCATCTCTCAGCGACAAAACTGCAAAGAACGCAGAGTAACAGACTGTTAAACCACGTGGTGTGTACAGTTACCAGTGGATTCTGAGGCGCTGAGCCGTCATCTGACAAGAGTGACTGACGAAACCAACCCAAAATATAAATGATAGTTGAAAATGGCTGTCTTGTGGGTTGTTGTGCCGTTCTGTCTTGAAGTTTACAGACGTTTCAGAGGTGTTTTCTGCCCCATCAAACGCACACATACATACGATACCTCCGAAACGTCTATCGTAATACACGGCGGAACAACGTAGAGGACAGTCATTTTCATACCCGCTGTATACAGGCTGATCTCTCTACCACTGCTTACCACACTGAAATACGCTATACATTACAACTCAGCTGTTTATAGTCTACCTTGCTGCTTGCATCGAACATCACTGCCGAGTGGTTAGCACTCCTGCTTTCTACTCGGTAGGACCTGGGTTTAAATCTCTTGGCCCGCAGGCGGGTTATCCTGACTGAGGGTTTACGAGCCTTTCCTCAGTCCCTCCAACTAAATTCCAGGACAGTAACTTTAATTATGTCACGACCAGTTCCTTCCATATCCTTCCCAATTCATTATCCATTAACCATATTATCACTCGAATCTACAGTCTGAACTACTGACAGCGTCGTTAAACATACCACACACTCCAAAACAGCAGAGTCCTTGAATCCCTTAACAGTACGCTCAGCTAGCCAGAAAGTCCCCAGCAGTTCATAGAACACGAATGTTCATCACCGTGTTAAGAACAGCACAGCCGAGGAAGATGAGTAGTTAAACAAAACACGAATCACCTGACTATAGAGGCGATCCAAAGACCATCTGTAGGGGAATGGCAGAATACTTCCATAACCAAGCAGGTAACGTGACAGAGCCTCGCCGCATGAATAACTGTATACACGCACGCACCCACACATGATCCTACTCGAGACACGCACATGGGGAGTAAAAATTTTCCACTACGATGAACACATCTTTCGTGAAGAACATCATTATCTGCAGTAATTAAGAACAGCTTTAAGTCTCCATGTTTCTTCTCCTTGTTGGGGAAGTGTGGCACAAGTACGCAGTACGCACTGCGCAGGCGCCACATAAGCACGCTCATTTCAATATCCTACGACGCAAGACTTTTTGAATGGAATCCAACAACGTTCCAGCACAAACGTCTAAACGAATTTCAAGTTCAGTGTAGAATAAACGAACAGTAAAAGGAGACAAATGAATCCACGTGTGAAATAAATTGACATACATCTTAGAATATTGTACAAAGTTTGGTATTTTCCTGGTACTATTTGAGACCTGTGCTATTACTGTTACTGTTCTGAGAAGTTGATAACGGTACTTTAAATTCCATATAGTTCTAAAGTACGGAAATTATATGAACCATATTATGCGTCTAATTTATGGATGACAGTTCCTGGTGTGTACATCCCAGAGAAGAGACGCAATTCTTCGTCGAAATTCGGAGACGTTACCTTGCCATGTCCAATACTTGTTCCTACAAGGTTTTCTCCGCCACTTCCGGGCATCGCGCGCCATCTCCATAGCAACAGACAAACGGCGTGACCTCCTGTTATACTCAGTTAACAATGATGAGAAGCAACAAGTACCAAAACACATCCGGCTCTTCAACAGTCAATTGAGTTCAATATCACAGTCAATTAGCCCATGTTACGTAAGACCCCTACCACCACGCAGCGCGTCAGATATCACACACGTGACACCTTTAGTATCCCAAGGCTGCAGAATGGCACATTTGAAGCACGAAGCTCGTGTAAATAATATTTAAAAATTCGGTCCTTACCGCAAAGAAAACACAGCGCTTCACCATTACAAATACGTATCAGTCGGCTGATGCTCTTTACGAGACTAATCGCAGGATACCGGAAGCCTACACGGGACCCATAAATACACTCTGTGGGCAAAATATAACATAAGTAGCCACTGTGCTTTAAATGGATACCGCTACTGCGTACAGAAAAAGTTACTGGGTGTTCCTGTTGAATATCATAAAATTTTCACCATTTTATAACAAAAATAGGTTTATGCCACTATTTGTAGGTACGCGTTTGGTCAGTTCGTGCGTGTATCTTAGCAACCAGTGTGTGTACATTACTTATTTTCAGTTTATTTAACGACGCAGTCAGCAGATCAGATAATATGGCGTAAAAAAGACAATTTTTTGACAAGCTAACAGTCACTCAGCTGGTAAGAAAATAATTTTTTTTAAACAAAAAATTTTAGCGTTACAATGACCTCGGGTCACATCAGTGCAAGAATGTCCTAAGGATCACATTAGCAGAACAAAGGCCAAAGATATGCGTGAAGAATAGTTCTGGAATGTCAGTGCACTCCAAAGACTTCACCTTTAAAATCTGAAGATGGCCGTCTTCTGGGTTGTAGCACCCTGTAGTCTGGTAGAAGGCAAACTTCTGCCTTCTACCAGACTACACGGCGCTACATCACAGAGGAGAGCCTTCTTAGTAACGCAAAACCTCCACAGCCGTTGCCCCATACGCAACAATCATGAAAGTTTATCCTTTAAAAATGGCAGCTCATAAGGAGGGATTTCGGATCCTTATAATACGCTGGCCAGAAGGGTTATTGATCCATGAAAAGGTACCAGGATGATAAACGCTGCGAAGAGGGAAGGAGGTGGATGAAAGTAGTCTCCTTAAAAAAAGTTTCATCTTCTCAAATAAACTTCTACGTTCAAACGACACCTGTGGACCATTTCGCCAACTATTCGGCTCCCTTTTACTGGTCAAAGTTTCTCAACATCTTCAGACTCACCGCCGTCAAAACCTCAAATCCTACTATTTATATTTAATTTTAATAAAAACGTCACTAGAACACGCCATTTTAGGGACCAAACATCAATACGATAAGATCCCCTTCATTTTAAATTAGCAGGTTAAATTTTCTTTAATTAATGTGACACTGCATTTTATTTACAAAGACATCTCAAGAAAGCAACAAATTAGTCTCCACATAAACAAAATTAAAGAAACAACTTATTTTAAAGAAGCGAGCTTAAACACACTTAAAATGAAACAATTTTACGTAAAGTCATGTCACAACGCGGGCCCCGAGTCCGTTAATAATCGGAATATACCCAGCTATATGATATCCCGACTTCGCGGTAAGCCACTAATCAAGCCGACGCACTAATTAGGTCCGCTTGGAAACACTTGAGCTGGCAAAGGAATTAATTAAACCTTAGGCCCACCCCTTTCTCTAGTAGCGTCGTCCCCATCCTCCCTGCCACACCCTCAAGGCCCCTCCGTCTACAATCCTCCATCCCGCTTTGACCGTCTCCAGCTCCGTCGGCCGACTGGCTCTCACCAGAACACGACCAAATCCCCGAGTGTCCTGTAAAATCCGCACGGGCGCGCCGATCCTATCAGAGACTCGTTTCCAAGCGTCCAAGTCTGTCTTATCCACTGGTAATGACCAAGCCGTTCAGCCTGCAGCGGCGATAACATTTTGGTGACTTTACTCCGGCCATATTTTCATAGTATCCAGGGAAACGAAGAAGGGTCACAGCGGTATAAGTATTAAAATTGGTGCGGAGAAGGGACCAACTAGTAGTTTAAAGCGACCAGGTACGACTGCATATCTATTACATCCTAACAGTACAAGATCTTCCTTGAGAAGCTGAGAGTTGATCAGCTGGTCATGAAATTAATAGCATTTTTCGAGCAGACACACAGTCGACTGGAATAAATTATGAACAAGCTGAATCTAGTACACGCCTTGACAACCACTGTCCAGTTTTTAAGACACGTTTGCACTTTATACACCTGTTTGTGCTCAGATAACCGGCGAAGACCCTGCCAATCTGTCGACGTATAGGATAGCTGTGAACGATGCATTAAAAACTATGAGGACGGTAGATGTCAAAGCTTATTTCACGGTACGATCACAGTATTTGCTTGGAAGGGAAGAAAAATAGAGGAAACTTTCACGACAGTCGGACTCCGAGTCAAGAACTGAACTCTGGTCCTCCCTATAACTATCCTTCCTCACTACTTTTACCTTCTCTGTTCTTGCAGAAAGAGATAGTTATATCCCGAACTAGAGTCAGTGGGGAACAAGGATCACCTCAGGGTTGACGTGGTAATTTT